>CM071948.1:25252382-25257382 GCA_036784905.1 Acrossocheilus fasciatus | reverse complement strand
GCAGCCTAATAACCCTTGCCCGTCTTTAATGTTCATCAACAACACAATACAATGAAAAATATCACTCACGCTCCTGAATGAAGAACTTTAGTAGATTTAAAGGGATAGTTCAAAAGTGAAAATTACATCATGATTTACTCACCCTCATCTGCCATCCTAGCTGTATATGACTTTCTTCTTTCAGATGAACACAATCGGAGTTATATTAAAAAATGTCCTGGCTCTTCTAAAATGTATAATGACAGTGAATGGCTGCTGAGATTTTGAAGTCCAGTAAAAGTGCATCCATCCATCCATAAAAAGTGCTCCACACGGCTTCCGGGAGGTTAATAAAGTCCTTCTGAAGCGAATTGATGTGTTTGTATAAGAAAAATATCCATATTTAAAACTTTATAAACCGTAATCTCTGTCTTGCGCGTGTACAGGAGAGAGTAGCGTTCCAGCGGATGAAGTAGGCGAACGCAGTGATGAGCAGAGAGGAAAACAAAACACTGAATAGAAGTACAAAAGGAGGATTTGTAAAGAAAAATGTAGGAGGATTTTTATATAAGGCAAGAGGAGACTGGTTTTCCTTTGCTAAACAAAACATGGTTCTTGCGAGAAACATCTTGCATATTCTCTCCGGAGTTTATGCTACGCATACGTCCTACGTCATCCGCTGGAACGCCACTCTCTCATGATTGCACGTACCAGTTAGCAGAAGCCAGAGATTATGGTTTATAAAGTTTTAAAAATGGATATTTTTCTTAAACACATCGATAAACTTCAGAAGGCCTTTATTCACCCCCCAGAGCCATGTGGGGCACTTTTTATGATGGATGGATGCACTTTTTTGGACTTTTATCGGACTGTTGAATATCAACAGCCATTCATTGCCATTATGAAGATTGGAAGAGCCAGGATGTTTTTTTAATATAACTCCAATTGTTTTGCTCTGAAAGAAGAAAGTCATATACACCTAGGATGGCTTGAGGGTGAGTAAATCATGAGGTAATTTTCACTTTTGGGTGAACTATCCCTTTAAATCTACTTAGTTCTTCACTCAGGAGTATGAGTGATATTTTTCTTTGTATTGTGTTGTTGATTAACATAAATCATGGGGTGATTTTCATTTTTGAGTGAACTATCCTTTTAATAATGAGCAGTGTATATTTATTTCATACACTAAAGACTGTGCAGGGTTCTGTTTTACATTTGATTATTCGGTTTAGAATAAATAGAATAAAATAAAATAGAATAGAATAAAATATCACACATTTCTAGAAACTATCACCTTAAAATTAGTCATTTTGATCATAAGCAAGTCCTGGTAGGACTGTTTAATGTCCCCGACAGCCTTTGTAGTCCCATTTAGCAACTGCTATTTTCAAGACACATAAAAGCTTAAAGTTATGAGTGGTGTGTAACTGATGTATTTTATGTTGTTGAGTAATATATGTGCAAATATCTTAAGCTTATGTTTACCACAGACCTTATTTCAAGCATTTACCCATCGACTCTGGGGCTGTGGAATCGGAAGTTCAAATAAACTTGTTTACGGGTTTTAGGACTCATTCCCACAGCATTCTTATTGTAATTTTGTGTAAAGGGTCCCTTTAACTACCACATATGCTAATTGTGACATTCCTCCCAATCTCATATTTCAGGTGGTTCATCATGACCCGTGTCGCGGTGGCGCTGGTTACTGGAACAGTCTTTTCAGGTTTAAACACTTGGCCACAGGACACTACCTGGCAGCAGAGGTGAGTGAGGTGTGTTCTACTAGCTCGGGATCCTCCCTCAGCTGTTCCCACATCAGCACTAACCTCTCTCACTGGGTAGGGAACCTTACTAACTTCCTCTAGATTTTCTCTGGCTAAAAACTGCAGTTTGTAAGATTTTCAGCATCCCTCTGGATGTTTCCATCAGACCTCTAACCTGACTTGAGCTCATTTTTGCTCAGTTAGATGCTAAATTGATGAAATCTTACATAGTGCAGTTTTAATCACATCTATGGTGCTGTTCTTTGAACATGGCTATCTTGGTTAGCAAGAAATGTTTAAGGATATTTTGAGAACCTAGTTCTGAGAAGTTAGATATGATACTCTTGTATCGTTTTCAGCCTTTTTTACTTCAAAATTTGATGTATTTCAGAGTGACGCAGGGTATGCAATGAAAAAAATTAAGAGGAATAACAAGTATTTTGTTTTGATGAAAGATTATGAATTGTGATTTTAGTGTTATTTATTTTTATTTATTTATTTTTTTAAAATTTCCAATTCTTCAGAAGCCATTCGTTTAATGTGAGGGAAGAATATTCAAACCATTAAGTTCAATTTAGTTCAAAAATAAGCAAATAAAAATAAACTTCAAAATGTTTTATCAACATTTTTCCAGATTTGGCTACACTTTCGTCATTAAATTAAATTTTTTCATGGAATGTTTACATTTTATCAAATTATGCACTCAAGATTTTTTTTTTCTTTTTTCGAATGATATTCAATGATACTACAATTTTGCTATTGGAACTGGATCGGTTCTGGAAAAAAAAAAAAAAAAAAAAAAAAAAAATATATATATATATTGGTGCATTCCTAATTTTTATCTTGAGATATGCTGTTGTCATTCTTCTTTTTTTCATTAACTATTGCTATTCAGGTTTATTTTTTTATTTCACTTTTAGTTTTAATTCATTTCCAGTTAGAGATGTTAGTGCTAATTTTCTTTTGGTGTAACTTTTAATTTATTATTTCATTTCAGCAGTTTCATTTCAATTGACAAAACTCTTTTTAACTTGCTTAGTTAATGATAATAATAATTTTTGGGATAAGGAATGTATATTGAAGTAAACGGGGTTAAAATTGAATTCATGTGCATATGCTTTAAATAAGGGGAAATTAATTTCAAATATCAAATCTTGAAATATATCTCTCTAACCAAGTAAAACATGTTCAAAGATCCGGACCCTGTCTTACTTTATTTTGGTTTTATTAGCTTGTGCCTAATAAATCAATCAGTCAATTTCCTGATCAGTTGCCTGTCAAATAGATTGATCTGATTTCTTTTAGCATTTTAAGGACATTTTTTGTGATTTTTTTGTTCACAGGTTAATCCTGACTTTGAGGAAGAGTCTCAGGAATCACGTTCATCTGTGAGTACTTTCATTTCTGTTAAACAGCTGTCGTTCTTGTGGACTGTACGGTGTAGATATATAGTATGTGTGCTGGCTGATTTTTTTGTTTCCGGTTTCAGGTGGCAGATTTTTCACCCTTTAACTTCCAGGTACTGTCAAACCTGCTCTTCATCTTTTTTTTTTGCAGCTTTGTTTGATGTTATTGATCGTTATAGTTTTAAAATGTGATTCTGTGCACGTTATGATACATCAACAGCATTTGTGGGCAAAATTCAGTTACAGTGTTATTTTAATATTATCTATATACTATTTTAGTATTTATGAATATTTCGAATGGGATTTTATTTTTGATTTCATTGTTTTTAATTTATTTTTATTTTTAGTAATTTTTAAAAATGCGTTTTTCTGTCCTTTTCTGCATTTTTTTTTTCTTTTCTTTTTTTTTCCTGTTTTAGTTTTAAGTTATTACTACTACTTAATTTCAGTTACTTGCCAGTCCCTCCTTTTTATTTATTTATTTATTTATTTATTTATTTATTATTATTATTATTATTATTATTATTATTATTATTATTATTATTTAAATATAATGTTTATATTTCATTTCAAATTTAGTTTTAGCTTTTAGTTTTAGTTAGCAATAACTAAACTGTTTATAATGAAAGTAATGGGGAAACACATTGAATAAAATGTTAAAATACATGTTTCGAAAATGTAAAATCCCTACCAACCTTGTCTGTGCAAAATTATATGAAATATTAAAACTGTTATGATCATGTA
Organism: Acrossocheilus fasciatus; assembly: GCA_036784905.1. NCBI lineage: Eukaryota > Metazoa > Chordata > Actinopteri > Cypriniformes > Cyprinidae > Acrossocheilus > Acrossocheilus fasciatus. The sequence continues at coordinate 25,253,490 of CM071948.1, read as the reverse complement.
AGTAAACCCTGTAACTAAGAAAATTAAGAAAATTTTGAGAGCCCTGCAGCTCAAATAATACACATTTTAAGGAACAAATAATGCAAGTGTTTTAAAAAAAATACAACCTTCACATTTCTGTATTTAAACCCTTCAAATGCATTACAGATTTTTAAAATAAGTAAAATTACATTTTTTGGTAAATGATTTTCTGCTATAAATGCTGTTTAATCTAACTTGAATAGAACCCCAGAATATTTTAAGAATAATTCATAGTTTCATTTCACTCACAAAGTAAAAGCACTTTTTAACTAAAAAAAAAATAAAAAATTCAACCACAAGGTGGCACTATAGCTGTGAGTAAAGCAGTTTGAGCAGTGCAGCTCATGGCCAGTAGGTGGCAGTATAACACCGTCGTTTGTTTAAAGCAGCAGTTCCTCCTGTTGCTAGTGTGGAAGTACTAAGCTTTGCACACAAATCTCAATTTAATCATTATGTTTGTTGATAACAGACCCTTCGGTCAGGTTTATAAAATCTAAGTGAAAATTTCCCATGAGTTTCTCTGAAATGAACTAAGAAGCACTTAACTTTATTGTTGACTAACTAAACCTGTTTTGCTCAAACCTACATATACTGCAACATGAGACTGACCGAGAGATGCGTCTTTGTTCTCGAAGGCTTTGTAGAATTTCATGTCACATGCAAAGTTGTCACGTTGTCACATGTCACGAATCAAAGATTGTTTCCTCAGCAAAGACTGGTTTTATCTTAGTCACATAATCAATAAACTGATCGAGGTGTTGTCTCTCCATGGTTACGTGGTCTCCTCTCTCCTCTAGCTGGACTCGGAGCATGAAGCTCTACGAGCACGTCTGCGAACGCCCAACGAGAAGGTCATGTACGCCCTCGTGTCCGTCCCTGATGGCAATGACATCTCCTCTATATTTGAGCTGGATCCCACCACCCTCAGAGGAGGAGACTCCCTCGTCCCCAGGTACACGCTGGACCATAGCTGGATTATAATAAAGTTACTCAATGTATAACATCTTTAAAACCAGTACAGGTTTAAATTTTACAGTTAAAAACTGTATATATCCTTAATTGTTATAGTGATACTATACAAGTCTTC
>CM071948.1:25042382-25249882 GCA_036784905.1 Acrossocheilus fasciatus | reverse complement strand
AGTGGGGACATGGGTCAATGTCCTGAGATGTCACCTTGACCTTGTAATACCTATGTCATACCTGTGTCATTATACAAATCTATGTCCTGACTTTTCACAAAAACGCGTACACACACACACACACACACACACACACACACACACACACACACACACACACACACACACACACACACACACACGCGGGTTTGTTTTGCTATCCTTGTGGGGACTTTCCATAGGCGTAATGGTTTTTATACTGTACTTACTGTATGTGCTATTGTCCTATACACCAACCCATACACCTAAACCTACCCCTTACAGGACACTTTCTACATTTTTACTTTCTCCAAAAAACTCACTCTGTATGATTTTTAAGCTTGTTTCCTCATGGGGACCTAAAAAATGTCCCCATAAGGTCAACGTTTACTGGTTTTACTATCCTTGTGGGGACATTTGGTCCCCTTAATGTAGCATAAACAAGAACACACACACACACACACACACACACACACACACACACACACATATATACAGCATATATTTTGAAAATATTTACATGTATATATTTTTATTCATATAAGTTATATCATATATTTAATATAAATGTTTTTCTTAAATATATACATGCATGTGTGTGTGTATTTACATATACATAATATATGTGTGTGTGTGTGTGTGTGTGTGTGTGTGTGTGTGCGTGTGTGTGTGTGTACTGTGTATATTTATTATGTAAACAAAAACTTTTATTTTGGAATGCAATTAATCATGATTAATCATTTGACAGCACTAATTTATATTGTTTATATTGTTTTGCTGAAAAAAAACAAAACAAACCCAAAATAAATAAATAAATAATAAACAATACATTCTAATGTATAGGGAAAAAACTAAAATGTATTGCTTTAATGCTTAAAAACCCCCTTTGTCTATATATTCTATGTGTATGTTTGTTTTGTTTTATTTTATATATATATATATATATATATATATATATATATATATATATATATAATATTATTATTTTATTTATTTATTTATTTATTTACTTATTTATTTAAAATATGTATATATTTATATACATTTTTATTTGATTGTATGTTATTTATGTATTTTATTTATCCTTTATGTTTTCTATTGTGGCATTATTTACTTCTTCCAAATTTTTATTGCCCTAATGTATCCAGTAGTTTAACCTTTTGATTTTCTTAACCTTTTGATATGTATTTATATATTGGCATTGTGGTCAAGGGTGCTAAAAAAATAACCTTTTAAATAACCTTTTCAAAATGTGACATCTTATTCATTTCTTTTGATTTCATAGGACCCGGACACTTTCTTGAAAGGTTTTATGACATGAGTTTCTATTTGAATGCAGTCTGATTCATGTGAGCGTGAGCTGCTGCTGATGATGGATGTGTGTTTGTGTGTCTTGAATCAATAATTGCTTCTTTGTATATTGAGCCTAAGGACCTAGAACACATCTATAGATTATATGACCCTCTCAATCACATGCTTTGAAGGATTTCATGCGACACTAAGCCGCTGACAGTCATATGTGTAACAAGTTGAACTGTGTTCTTTTCTTCTGTGTGAGAGAGATCATTTTTAAGTTTGATCCTAGTAAAAGGATTTTCAAAGTCAAGGCTTTAAGTTTGACCTGAAGTACCCTTGGTCTCACAAATCAGCGCCCTTTCACGGTACCGGAGGGCTGTAGATGAGACTATTTGGTCTAAGGGGGCACAGGGGGCACATGCACACACTCATACACACAAAGGTAAGCCTGTTAGTCACATAGGCACGATTGCACAACTGTGCCAGGAATACAGCCGTGTCTGTCCACTTGTGGTCTGTCTAAAGCCTGTTTGTGTGAATTTGTGTGAACTTATTAGACCCAATTTTACTTACGTGTATAAAATTGTATATATTTGTGTCCTACATTCTAGCCTCAGTTGAATGAGGCCCAAATCAGATCCTCATGAAATGACAGTGACAGTGTGGATGGCAAAAATCATATTTTCAGTTTTATATGTCAATCTAATGTATATTTAAAGCATGCTGTTTTAACGTCAAGTTTAACTGAATCAAGAAATACTCAGTCTGATATGAATTAGACTCGGTTTAACTTTTAAGTGCAAAAATAGCCTCTAGAATAAAAAAAAAGTAAGTCAGTAAGATCTTTCTCTCTTATGACCACCTAGGCTGCATTTATTAAAACAAAAAGTGCCGTAGAAGCTGTAATATTGTGAAATATTATTCCAAATTAAAATGGCTGTTTTCTGTTTTAATATGTTACAATGCAACCTGTGATGCAAAGCTGAATTTTCAGCATCATTACTCTAGTCTTCAGTGTCACATGATCCTTCAGCTGATTTGGTGCTCAAGAAAGATTTCTTATCATTATCATTGTTAAAAACAGTTGTGCTGCTTAATATTTTTGTGGAAAATGTGATGCATTTTTTTTGTGCCACTTTTGATCAATGTAATGCACCCTTGCTTAATAAAAGTATTAATTACATTCAAAAAAGAAAAAAAAAATCCGAATGACCCAAAGCTGACCTGAATGACCAAAGTTGACATTCTCTCTCACACACTCACACACAAAATAGAAAATTATGCCAAATCATGTTCTAGGTGGAGTATTTCTTTACGTCAATAATGTTCTTTGTACCATTATACTTTTTTTTTTCCCTTCCTCTCCATTACAATCATTTATGCAATTTGACACCAACCTCCACTGCATAATATCTTTCTCATTGTCTCTCTCTCTCCCTTTTTAAAAAAAAAATGTTTCTGATGATGCACCTCAGTTTAGAAGCATTGCCTGTTTAGACCAGTACCACATTTAAAATATCCTATTAAAAACCTCACATAAAAACAGATTGGATTGCAGTGTGAACTTGCCTTAGTGTGCAAGACTAATGTGAACAGGTGCATTGTGCTTGTGGCAATTTAGTTAAACAAGCATGAATTAACTATCTGGCCTGACAGGTTTGAACTTCCTTGTAGGGGTGTGTTTAAGCACTACACACACACACACACACTAGGAACAATAGTGGCTTTGATAGCCAGAAGGTCTCTCTCTCTGTGTGTGTGTGTGTGTGTGTGTGTGTGTGTGTGTGTGTGTGTGTGTGTGTGTGTGTGTGTGTGTGTGACTGCTATGGCGTCCCGCAGGCACTGTTGGAGTCAGCGGCATGAACTCAGGGAAAGTTCATGTTTGGATTGTGCAATACGACCACAACAGTTTAAGTCTGCAAATGCATGAGCCTTAAAGCTAATTACTTAAACTTATTATCACAAACTATCACAAAAGATCTCAATTAGATCTGACTTAATAAACATTATGTTCCATACGTTAGAGTTGCGGTGACTGGTTAGTGAATTCGTGGCATAGATGTTTCTTTGACATCCTCAATAGAGCCACTGTTCGGCATTAGACAGTCATATCCTCTTAAATGTTGCATTCAGCACCACATGAGTTTACAGAGGTCACAATAACTCATTTGCCCCCTTCAATGTGATCCTAGATGACCCTCGCCACAGCAGGAATGTGCTGTGACCTCCTGTAAACTCTTGATGGTCTTAAGATTAAGGGTTAAGGGAGATTATCAATTACCTTTCCAGTTACCTTTATTTATGTATAAATATTTAATATAATTATATTTAAAATAAATAATGAACAGACCATTGACCATTTTAAGTTAATATTAATAGTAGTAGTTATTATTACGAGATGCTCATGAGTGCCATGTGAGCACCTGTGTGTCAGTATAATTTGTGCTAAGCACAAGGTCATAATATGTTTTTGTTTTGTTTTTTTATTATGCAGATCATACATTTTGATATCTTTGACATGAGTGTTAGTGCTATTGAGTCTTTTTGTTTCCTCCTCAGGAACTCGTATGTGAGACTGAGGCACTTGTGCACCAATACATGGGTCCACAGCACCAACAATCCCATAGACAAAGAGGAGGAGAAGCCAGTTATGTTGCGGGTGGGTATTGTTTAAGTAATTCGCAAAAAACACTATCATCAAATGGTTTATCAGTTTTCTATTTAATGTCATTTATTGTTTGAAATTTTTAGCAGCTCTTGAAATAATAATAATAATAGTAGTAGTAGTAACAACAACAACAACAATATTATTATTATTATTATTATTATTATTATTATTATATATTTAATTATTTAAATTATTATATTATATTCATAATTGATTATCTTAAGGGGAGACACTGCAGGCACCTGTCAATTTTGAGATTTTTGGCTTTTTGGTTTTTCATAAAGTATTTTTTTAGACTAGTAGAACGAAAACATCCAAAAGACACTGTCAAGTGTTTCTTTTATAGCACTTTATCTATTTGTGTCATTAGATTTCAATTACAATACATATTTTTAAAGGCCGTTTTCTCAAAATGAGTTTTTTCTCCTACTCTGAGCCATAAATCTCCACTTCAGTAGCACTTACACACACCAAACTTTTTATTCCTGTCTATATCCTGAAGGTTTTTACTGAGGGATTTGTTCATATATAATTTGCTTGATTATATACAACATTTTAATCCCCCCAAAATTGTCAAAATATAGTGTTTTCTGTCTGTTCTAAGTATTTTCTGAATTATGGAGTGACAAAATGAGATACCCAAAATTCCCTCTGTAAAAACTTTTGACTGTAATATGTCAAAAAAATTAAACAAGAATTTTGAAACTGACTTCATCCAGTGTTCAGATTTTTGTACTAGAAATGTATGCAAATTAGTGCATATTTCATTAAATAATGCCTCATTTGCATATTTAAACCTAACATTTTAGAAAACTTGTAATACAAAAAATGTTTGCAATTATCAATGTAATCAATCAACTAGGTAAGTAAGGTGATAACTATTAGTAAAAAAAAAATACCCTATTTACCTGCAGTGTCTCGTATTTTAAATATAATCAACATTAATGAATGTGAAATATTTTAAATGTTTAATATTTATATACACACGTGCAGTCATGGTCAAAAATATCGGCACCCTTGGTAAATATGCTCAAAAAAGGCTGTGAAAATTAATCTGCATTGTTAATACTTTTGATCTTTTATTAAAAAAATTCACAAAAATCTAACCTTTCATTGGATGTGTGTGTGTGTGTGTGTATATTTATATAATTATTAGAATCTAAATTTAAATAAACATAACTAATAATAACTAATATGCCATAGTGATCTTTTTATGAAGAATTGATAAATATGAATATATAAATATATAAAGTATGAAGTGTGTGTGTACATGTATGTATGTATGTATGTATGTATGTATAAAAATAAATAAATAAATAAATAAATAAAAGTCTGTGTAAAATAGGAAGTAATAGAATGTAAAAAATATATATAAAAAAAGATCTTTAAGATGTAATTTTAAATAAACATAATATGCCATGGTGAAATATTTTGTATGAAGTCTATGTAAAATATAAAAGTTATAGAATAGAATGTTTTATAATAGACATCATCTTCAATATAATATTGTTCCTGTTATCATGCTATCTTTATATTAGTGTTGCACTAAATTGCAGTTTGTTTTCTCCTTCAGATTGGCACATCACCTGTCAAAGAAGATAAAGAGGCCTTCGCCATTGTGCCAGTCCCTCCAGCGGAGGTGAGGGACCTAGACTTTGCCAACGATGCCAGTAAAGTGTTGGCATCCATCGCTGGCAAGCTAGAGAAGGGCACAATCACCCAGAATGAAAGAAGGTACGACCCCTGAGAGTATCTGGAATAGGAATGTGCTTGAGTCCTTTAGCAACCATGACTAAATTGCTTTGCTATGACCTCATTTAACGCTTCACATTGTTTTACTGTATCAATTGATTACAGTGTACAAACTGTATGTGGGAACTATTCCCAGAGGTCTAGACTGGAAATTAAAAAAAAATCATTGCTGTGATGAATGTGGAATGTGCAATGTGCATTTTGCCCTTGATTGGGGACTGTTATGAGTTTAAACTGACTTTACCTTCTTTTCTCTCTGCCTTCTGTAGGTTTGTCACTAAGCTTCTAGAGGACCTTGTGTTTTTTGTGGTGGACATTCCCAACAATGGCCAGGATGTTTTGGAGATCATGGTCAATAAACCCAACCGTGAACGGCAGAAACTCATGAGAGAACAGAATATCTTAAAACAAGTAGGATGTTCTTCAATACCTCACACTTCACCACTTGTAGTGCTTAAAAGGCATGCCATTCACCTTAAAATTAACATTTTCGGTTATAGAATAGGGATGTGCGCTACAACTAGTTGACTAGTTTAAAAGCCTCAGAAAGCATTGTGTGCATATGCAATCCATTTGAAAAAATGAACCAAAGAGTCAAATCCATATTGTTCTTATTTTCTTTCAAACGGTTAAAATTTACACACTGAAGGCAACAAAAGCAGCAGATGGGCTGAATGAAAATGCAAATTCACTCTCTGACAGCAGGTGGCGCTTTTGGACAAGCAGAAATACTGCGAACACCATGGTTACCCTTGTAGATGCTGCACTAATAAACACTCTTTATATTGAGATAACATGAAAAAATGTCAAAGAAAGTCAGTTCCTTTTCATTCATAATGTTTCCTGCTTTAAACTTGTATTGTAAGTAAGTAAACCCACAGTAAGAGGCACAAAGAAAATGCATGCATGCAACATCTGAGGTGAAATTACTTTGTTTTTGGCTCCAGATATCCATTTTTCATTGTTTTTAAAACATAACATTTAAAATGATTAAATTTTCACTAGTCAACTAGTATTTCCATTTTCGACTAGTCTTACACATCCCTGGTTTAGAATAACATGTAAAAGATTAAACGAGTAAAAGAGTAAATTAATATTTTTTTTTTCCATCTGCAACCATGTTGATATAAACATCAGAAACTCATAAAAAGTCTTTCAGTATGTAATTACAAACTTAAACCTATTAACTTTTTGGTCAGGATGGTTGGTTCCAGAGACCATATTTGAATGTTATACAGTGTTGAAAATTATCATTCCAGAAGGATTTTTTCGCAACGATGCCATAGAACAGCAATTTTTGGATCTCTGAAGAACCTTTCAGTGAACAGTTCTTAAAATAGTTCTCTTTTTCTTATTGTAGTAAATATTAAAAATATTTTTTTACTATAGAGAACCTTTTGTGCAGTGGAAAACTTCTGAACTTTCTTCATCAATGCAAATAAGGAAGCTTTATTTTTAGGAGTGTAGATACATCAGATGTATTATTCATTCCAGTCTCCATTCTTCCTCCATCAATTAGATCTTTAAGCTGCTTCAGGCCCCATTCACAGACAGTGGTGATGGTCCCATGTTGCGTCTGGAGGAGCTGAGTGACCAGAGACACGCACCCTTCAGGCACATCTGCAGACTGTGCTACCGTGTGCTGCGACATTCACAGCAGGACTACAGGAAGAACCAGGTGGGTCTGCAGGAGACCTCATACAATGATTTATATGATATTTAACAAACATTTAAATATAGTTTTTTTTATCTGTACTTTTTTTTCTCATAAAAAAAACAAATTGTGAATGCAGGACCCTAAGTCCCAGTGCTTCACCTCTTGATTTGTTTGTTCTCTAAAGCCATGCCGATATGATTCAATTCAGCTTGCCTTCATTTTGATCGTCTCTGATATATTCATAAACTTTAAGATGTTATCTGTGTCTGCAGTCATGAGTGTGATTTCCTGTGGTTTCCAACATTACACTAATGAATACTCTCTAAAGTCTTAAACCAATCTAAAAAACTACATATAATGCATGTAACCTCAAACTTTGAACTTTCAAAGGTTTCAAAATTCAGTATCTTGTGTTTCTAGATGTTGTCATATTAATCAATGTAATTAATTAAATAAATTTAATGCATTTAATTGTATTTAACATGGTTTATTAATTTATATAAAATATAAAAAGGAAGTGGCCATGTTTACACACACACACACACACACACTCGTTCGTTTTTGTGAAAAGTGGGGACATCCCATAGGCCTAATGATTTTTATACTGTACTTACTGTATGTGCTATTGCCCTACACCAACCCTACACCTAAACCTACCCCTTACAGGAGACTGTGCATTTCGACTTTCCCCAAAAAAACCTCACTCTGTATGATTTATAAGCGTTTTGAAAAGTGGGGACATGGGTCAATGTCCTGAGATGTCACCTTCACCTTGTAATACCTACGTCATACCTTTGTCATTATACAAATCTATGTCCTGACGTTTCACAAAAACGCACACACACACTCACACACACACTCACAAAGTCCTTACCAGAGCAAAAACTTCTCATTAAATGCAGATAGACATTCTTTATGCATAATTAATTTACTGTATGAATCAAACCATATGGGATGTTTAACAAAAGTTATTTACATTCTTTATGTGGTGAAATTAAATTAGAATCAAAGCTCAAGTGTCATACTATTCGTAAACCCAGTCAGTCATAGAAATGTTGATGCAAACATCTTCAGAGGACATTAGCTGAAAATATAGCTGTTTTATTTATTTGTATATTTATTTACTTACAATAAAAAAGGGATTGAATATAAATAAACTGGGATTTAAATATTTTAATTAGTTATCATTAGTGTTATTTCCGTATCAGTGATATTACTTTTTTTTTTTTTTTTTGTTAATATTTTGAGTTAGATTTTAGGTTTTATGTTTGCATTTTATTTTTAGTGATTTTCTCTGTTTTTTTTTTGTTTTGTTTTGTTTGGACTTGTTGCTTTTAGCTGATTTTTTTTTTTTTTTTTCAGTTAATAGGTTCATCCTTTAGCCTCATTAAATGTGTTTTTAAAGCAAAACCGACTCAAATAGAGAATGGGTGACAGGTGTGGTGTATGAAACAACAGAAGTATTCACTTTGTCTCTTTGTGCCCTCTGTCCAGGAATACATCGCCAAGCAGTTCCGCTTCATGCAGAAACAGATCGGCTATGACGTGTTGGCCGAAGATACAATAACGGCTCTCCTCCACAACAACCGCAAACTCTTGGAGAAGCACATCACGGCGGCAGAAATTGACACGTTTGTCAGCCTTGTGAGGAAGAACCGTGAACCAAGGTGGGAGAGAGTGCAAAGACAAAATGACTTTTCTGTCCAAAAGTTTGAGAGCAATGCTTGAGCAGTGCCCAGAAAGCTAGATAGAAGTCTGACACGTTTCCATGTGCTGTTTAGGTTTCTGGACTACCTCTCCGATCTGTGTGTGTCAATGAACAAGTCCATCCCAGTGACTCAGGAGCTGATCTGTAACGCGGTGCTGAACCCTGCCAATGCTGACATACTTATAGAGACCAAGTAAGACGTTTTTGAAAATCAAGTAGTGATTATGTAGTGAATTATTAGATGCTAAGATTAGTTTTTAATGATTTCGTTTCTATCTCATATAATTTCAGTTTAAACAACTTTTTAAAATTTTGAGATTGGTATTTTTTTTAATGCTTTAAGTCTCTTAATCTCACCAGCACTCCGTTTAATTTGATCAAAAATACCGTAATATTGTGAAATAATATTACAGTTTGAAATAACTGTGTTCTATTTGAATATATTTTAATTTATTCCTGTGAGGCAAAGCTTAATTTTCAACATCATTAGTCATTCTAATAGCCTATGCTTATTTTCACCTCAATAAACAATTCTTATTATTATCTGTGCTGTTAATGTTTTTGTAAAAAGTAAAAAAAAAAACAGCGTTTATTTCAAACAAAATCCTTTTTAACATTATAAAAGTCTTTACTGTCACTTTTGATCAATGTAATGCATCCTGCTAAATAAAAGTATTAATTACTTAAAAAAACATTATAAATTGCTGACTCTATAAACATTTGAACCCTATTAATTAATATTAAAGTGCCCCTATTATGGGTTATGAAAGGTTCATATTTTGGTTTGGGAGTCCCCAACAACAGGTTGACATGCATGCAAGGTCAAAAAACACTTAATTTTCTTGCACATGCATTTATTTTTACCTTGTTTGCTCAACGACTCCCAAACTATTCATTTTTCCAAACCCCTCCTTTGCGTGACGCTAATCTGCGTTGATTGATCCGATTGGTCAATTTCATTAAAGCAGGGTTTGTGAGCACAGTGCTGCTTTGTGTACAGCGTTACCGGGGAAACAGCTATTTTTAACGCTCCAAAAGCAGCACCTAGTGGCAAAGAATGAATTTGCATTTTCATTCAGACCAAAGCGAAAATCAAGTTTTCCCGGGTCTGTGCATGCAACAAGTGGGTGGGAAATATGCTAATGTTTCATGTTGATGTCATGTGAGTGAACTACTTTAAGCAATTTAAAGGCAGTGATGGGCATTATCTGTCTCTTTCTATAAGGCTAAGATCATTTAATAGGCTTCATGTTCCAAAGAAGAAAAACATGAAAATCAACACTAACACATTGTAGATGCCATTCTAGATTTGAATTATGAGTTGTTTGTTGCCAGTTCCATTTAAATTCTATGTGTTTGTCTCTCGACCCAGGCTGGTGTTGTCTCGGTTTGAGGTGGAGTCTGGAGAGGGTCCAGTGGAGTCAGAGGAGGATGAGGAGGAGGTGTGGTTGTTTTGGAAGGACAGCGCTAAGGAGATCAAAAGTAAGAGCATCAGAGAGCTGGCACAGGATGCTAAAGAAGGCCAGAAAGAGGACCAGGAGGTCATTAGCTACTACAGGTCAGCCAACAGGAAATAATAAACCACGGGTCAAAGTTTACCAGGGCAAAACCCAAAAATGCTTTCAAGTTCAAAATAGTAAAAAAACGAATCAAAACATCTGTTCTCTCAGTAACATCCTCTCCTGGTTCATTGCCTTTCTCAGATACCAGCTGAACCTGTTCGCCCGGATGTGTTTGGACCGTCAGTACTTGGCCATAGAGAAGATATCAGGCCAGCTGGATGTAGACCTGATCCTGCGCTGCATGTCGGATGAAGACCTACCCTACGACCTCCGTGCCTCATTCTGCCGGCTGATGCTTCACATGCACGTAGACCGTGACCCGCAGGAACAGGTCATGCCTGTGAAATATGCCAGGCTGTGGTCTGAGATCCCATCCAAAATCGCCATCGATGAGTATGTTGAAGTGTTTTTTTAAACAGCCTTCCATTATTAGTTTTCTGTAGTTGTCCCAACTAAGTGCATTCAATGTTGTATTTTGGTTTTAGCTATGATAATGACGGAACTAGTAGAGATGAGATAAAGGAGCGTTTTGCGCTCACTATGGACTTTGTGGAGAACTACCTCAGAGATGTGGTCTGTCAGAATGTTCCTTTCTCTGATAAAGAGAAAAACAAGCTGACTTTTGAGGTAAGTCACCCATCCAGCATGTGCAAGATTGAGAAGCGTGGGTTGTTACTGGATGTGACTAACCCTTGTGTTGCTTTTTGTGTTTTTTAAGGTTGTGAACTTGGCAAGAAACCTTATTTACTTTGGCTTTTACAACTTCAGTGACTTGTTGCGTTTGACTAAGATCTTGTTGGCCATTTTGGATTGCGTTCATGTGAGCACCATCTATCCTGTCAACAAAATGGAAAAAGGAGATGAGTCCAAAAGTAAAGAATTTTTATAGCAGTTTGAGTCTTTGTTGGTCGTGTGAATGATATTCAAATAGTCACTAAAGCTTGCACAAGCAGATGCGATTCATTGGAGAATTTTTAACAGTTTGTTGGATGTGTTTCTCACAGGTAGCAATGTAATGAGATCCATCCATGGCGTTGGGGAGCTGATGACCCAGGTGGTCCTAAGAGGAGGCGGATTCTTACCCACAACCCCCACAACACCCCCTGATGGTGACGTGGTGAAGACCCAGACAGAACCAGAGAAGGAAGACATTCTGGTGATGGACACCAAATTGAAGATCATAGAAATCCTACAGGTGATTAAAAACCCATAGTTTTATAAGTAAACATAGAAATAAATATTTTTAAATTAATTTAATTGTATTTAATTTTATATGTCCTATCTGAGGAACCATAATTTCAACCAAACAGTCAGTTAGCTTCAAAATGTTGAATGCAGGTAAAACTAGAGTTCAAATTTGGTCCAAACTGAACCTTGTGTTTTTTGTTTTTCAGTTTATTCTGAATGTACGACTGGACTACAGGATCTCCTGCTTGCTCTGCATCTTCAAACGAGAGTTTGACGAGAGCAACACGCAAACGGATGCAGTGCCAGCTGCGAATGCAGACGGACCCAACTGTATCCCAGGTATGCAGTACGGCCCGATCACTATCACCCACAAGTTACTCTTCAGATTATGTGAGTTTTTCTGTGTGTTTCACAGCTCTGGACTTTGAGAACATTGAAGAACAAGCAGAAGGAATTTTTGGTGGAAGGTAACCATTCATTTCTTGAAATAAGAAGGTGCTTTGGAAGAGAGCGTAAGTGTGTAACTGTAGTTTTTTTCTGAACTCAGTGAGGAGAACACACCGCTGGATCTTGATGACCATGGTGGAAGAACATTTTTGAGGGTTCTGCTGCATCTCACTATGCACGACTATCCACCGCTTGTGTCTGGAGCGCTACATTTGCTCTTCAGACACTTCAGCCAGAGACAAGAAGTGCTCATGGCTTTCAAACAGGTATGTAACACGATGACATTGCTATTTTAATGAATGGTGTTGTCATTTTTAGTCCGTTTCTTGCTGTTGATGTTTCAAAGCATACATTTGTTTGTATTTTAATTCTTCATGCATCCCCCTCCCCTTTTTTTCTCTATAGGTTCAGCTTCTAGTGACCAGTCAGGATGTTGACAACTATAAGCAGATCAAATCAGACCTTGACCAGCTGCGATCTAATGTGGAAAAATCTGAGCTCTGGGTGTACAAGCGACAGGGTGATGACATGGATGCAGGAGACGGACTCCCAGCAGAGTCTGACCACAAAAAGAAGGTGGTAGCATAATTTAGTTATGTATTTATGAGTGTTGGCTGACCTATAATATTGCGTATAGTACCATATGTACTAACATTCTTTATGATGCTTACATTGCATTATTATTGCCTTTTTTACTTGCATTTTTGTCTTGGTTGTACAATTTAGCTGAATTTTTAACAAAAAGCTTTGTTGGCACCACATTTATATATCAGAGCAAAAAAGAATGAAAGGTGTACATTTCATTATGTGCAATTTTTACCTTTTTTCTTGAAATTGAAACCTTATATCTCACTTTTTCTATTATTTCACAATTACTTTTTTTTTTCTGGGGAAGTACAATTTAGCTGAATTTTTAACAAAAAGCTTTGTTGGCACCACATTTATATATCGGAGTTAAAAAGAATGAAAGGTGTACATTTCATTATGTACAGTTGTTACCTTTTTTCTTGAAATTGAAACCTTATAGCTCACTTTTTCTATTATTTCACAATTACTTTTTTTTTTTCTGGGGAAGTCTTTTATACATAATAGCCATTATTATTTGAATGAAACACAACAATAACAGTTGCTTTATTTAGACTTTGTCTGGTCTTTATGTAGAGGGACTCTGGTTCGGGCAAAAAAAAGACAGATGGAAATGGCAGTGACAATTACAGAGACGTGAAGGAGGTAAAGTGTCATTCATACGGTTCACACATGAATATTCAGCATTATAAGCTAGGGTCTTATGTCTAAAGTAGTTAATGCATCTACTTTAACTAAAGACGATATCATTAAACAGCCCTGAAGTGTACATCTGGAGGAGAAATAGCATGAGCACCACATGTAAAAGCTATTGCAGACTGATCTGCTTTAATAAACACTGTTCATTCACTTAATTTACTCCTCTTCAGCTCATCGTCTGTCTGTCTTTCTATCTCTAGATCCTCCTGCGTCTCAGCAAACTTTGTGTACAGGAAGGACCATCAGGGAAGAAGAGTAAGAAACAGCAGCAGAGGTTGTTGAGGAACATGGGAGCTCATTCAGTGGTGCTTGAGCTGCTGCAGATCCCTTATGAAAAGGTGCAGTATATGAGTGTGCAGCAGTGTAGAGGTCTTCTCGACCTGAACCCGAGTGCATTATCCTGATGGATCTCATATCTGTTAGATGGATTTCTTTGTGTGAGGTTACAGACGTTTGTTTACGGCCTTATCAGGTCCATTTGGAAAAAGCATGTTTATTTTAAATTACCCAAGACCCAAGGTCACTAATACCGAACCTGACCCATGTCCGACGCAATGGCAAAGTTTTGTACCCGAACCTGCTTGGGTCTCGGGGGTCAGACCTTGGGTTTTCAGGTCCAAGTGGACCCATGAAGACCTCTCGTCTAGTGTACTCGAGTTCAATAAGTGTGGTACTGGCAGAATGGTTTTTGTGACATTTGGTTCTGTTAATGCTTCTCGAATGATCATTCTTCAGCTGATGCAGATGGAAAACTGTACTAAAACACCTGCTATTCAGCAATTCCACGACGCTGCTACTGAATCTACTGTATAGCATTCAGAATAGTCAGATTCCTGACTTAAAGACTCCTATGATCCGGTTCTTTTTAGTGAATCAAAAACATGCAACATGCCCAGTGTAGTCTGATTCCTGAATGAATCACTCCTACGATCCAGTTCATTTTAGTACATCTTCTTGAATAATTGTGAACAGTGCCGATCCTAGACTTCTGGGGGCCCTATGCAAAACTGTGTCGCCGGGTGGGAGGGGAGGGGGGATGAAAGAATGGATGAAACGCATTTGTCCGTCTCGAATCGCGCTTACGGAAAGAGCTTGAGAAACAGTATCTCTTCCGGGGCTCGGTACGATTTCACCTTGTTTTTTTTAGTAAGAGCAAGAGACTGTATGACATTCACGTTATATGATTTGGCTGATTTTTACGTAGAGAGCGTGACAGCACACTACATTAAAAGAAATGATCATTCATGTTTTCATAACCGCTGGCCAAATTCAAAAACGAAACTAAAATTACAACATCTTTGAGAGCAAGGGGGCCCCCTGGTGTTTCGGGGCCCCTACGCAGCTCGCGTATTCTGCGAATAGGGAGGATTGGCTCTGATCTTGAATGAAACCTGTATGCTTCTTGAATGAATGACTCTTTATAATTTAGTGAATCAAAACATGCAGTGTGACCAATGTACTTAAAGAAAAAAAACAAAAAAAAACATTCAAAGCATGCAGCTTGTCCAGTGTAGTCCAATTCTTGAGTAAAAGACTCCTATAAGTTCTCTCTTGTGAATCCAATAAACATGCAACATGACTGTAGTCCATTTCTTGAATATATAATTGGTGTGATCTAATTCTTAATAATAAACAAAAACGAAATTCTGCCAGTGTAGTCTTACATATAACAACCAGTGTAGTCTGATTCTTGAATAAATGGCTCATCTGATCCAATTCTTCTTAGTGAATTAAAAACACACAGCACATCCAGTGTAGTCCATTTCTTGCATGAATGGCTCCTATGATTTGGTTCTTTCATGGAAGAATCATTCAAAGCAGTTGCACAAGTTATTACTTTTCTTCAAAATGATTTACTGTTTTATTAAAATATGAACAGGTGCTTACATTAAATATGTGTTACATTAAAATATGAACAGGTGTAAATGTTCTCCAACCTCAAAAAAAGACAGTTTAATAAAAAATGTGTTAATGCTCAGTGATTGTACATTTTGACAGGGTGAGGACGTCCGAATGCAAGAGATTATGAAACTGGCTCACGAGTTTCTTCAGAACTTCTGTGCAGGCAACCAGCAGAACCAGGCTCTGCTCCACAAACACATCAACCTGTTCCTCAACCCTGGGGTGAGCTCTCCCTCTCTCTCTCTCTCTCTCTCTCACACACACACACACACACACGTGCGTCTGGTTTGCTATCCTTGTGGGGACTCACCATAGGCGTAATGCTTTTTCTACTGTACAGACTAAACCTCTAGGTCCCCACCGTGACACGAGACCCCATGAGTCTGTGTGTATTCAGGTTTAAGTCCCCACCAGAATAGAAAAACAGCTATACACACACACACACACACACACACACACACACACACACATACACACACACACACACACCAGGGAAGCATGAGTGTTGGGGTGGGAGGTCGGTGAGACTGGTGGTGAGACAGACGGATGTTCTCCGTTTCCATAGTGCTTCATCTTAAACAAAGCCTTAAACATCATGGTGATGATGATTCATAGTTCATCATTATGATGAGACTAATTGTGGTCTTATTTTTGTGGGATTTTTTTTTGTGTAACTATGTGGTAATTGCACTGCTTGGGTATTGTAAGTCATACTATAATAGGTTGTTGAATGCACACATTTATTTATTTATTTATTATATATGTGAAAATATGATTTTTATAAGGTTGATACACAACCTGGAGAAACAACTCCAAGTCTTATAATTACATTAACTAAATATGTTGACTTTTATTTCCCCCCTCTCTCCCTATTATTTTTGGATAGAAATTGTATTTTCTTTTAAGTTATATAAATTTACGGTTATATTTAAAATGTGCATATTTGATAATACATAAAGAAGTTGGAAATGCAATGTTAAACAAGGGGCAAAAATTACATTCATGATGAACAAAGATATAAATAAGCTTATTGGTGTAATAATAGTAATAGTAATAATTATTATTATTATCAATATTATTATTATCATTATTTATATATATATATATATATATATATATATATATATATATATATATATATATATATATATATATATATATATATATATATATAATTAAATGTTTTATTTGTTAAATGTTTTATTCACGTGTCGGTCTGACGTGCGCTTTTTCTGAGCCCGTACACCCGAAGCGCGCGTGCTAAAGCCTGTCAAAAAGCGCCTGATTACTGAACTAAGTTATCTTGTGCGTTAATACTGTCAAAACACACAAGGTTTATGTATAGACTCCGTTGCTTATGTCTGCATTGAGTAAGTAAACAGCTGAGAGAAACGGATGCGTATATTAGATGCGTTCAGGGTCTTAAAGGGACAGTACTGAACATGCTGCGGACTGTCATTAAAGGGATAGTTCACCTTAAAATTTAATTTCTGTCATTATTTACTAACTCGCATGTTGTCCCAAACCTGTATTAATTTCTTTCTTGTGCTGAACACAAAAGAAGATATTTTGAAGAATGTGGGTTAATCAAATGGTATCTGGTCCACATACTATGGAATAAGTCACTTGGGACCAGCAACTGTTTGGTTTTCCATGTTCCTCAAAATAGCATTTATGTTTAGCAGAAGAAACTCATTCAGGTTTAAAGAAACTTTTGAGTGAGTAAATGATGGTATAAATATAAAACACTTTTTATTTTGGGGGTAATTATTCCTTCAATGTTAATAAAACACCAAAACACAAAGAGAAAAATCACTCACTACACTTGACTGAAAAACGTTAATACAGTTAATTTAATAGGAATCAATCTATATAGTGTTTTATTTTTATATTTGTTGATTCAATTTATTGAATGCTCCTGCTAAATACACCTATTGTACCTGAAAATAAAACACTGTTTTATTCGTATAGTATGTGTATGTGTATTTGTAATGTGTATCTTTTGTTCTCATTTTTTAATAACAAAGATAAAACAACGACAAAGATTTTTACCATGAAAGGTTTTGTCTTTATAATAGGGAAATTAGTTTGGCTGTAATGCTCAGACAACTTGCAAAATAGTAAAACTAACATGACAAAGAATCGTGATAAAATCGTGAATCGTGATTTTTCTTAAAAATATCGTGATATTATATTTTTGCCATATCTCCCACCCCTAAAATATATATATATATATATATGCTCTGCACCCCTTTACCTAAAGACTTATGTGCCCTCTAGAAGCTTGCGTTCTGCAAGTGAACGCCTTATTGTGCCATCCTGAAGAGGCACAAAATCACTTTCACTGACTTTTTCATTAACTGTTCCCTCCTGGTGGAATGATCTGCCCAACTCAATCCGAGCAGCTGAGTCCTTAGCCATCTTCAAGAATCGACTAAAAACACATCCCGTCCATCTTTATTTGACCGCCTAACGCACTCTCTTTTCTAATTCTATACTTTAAAAAAAAACACTAGCTTTTCTAATCTTTTTGTATTTTATCTATTTGTTTTCTTTTTATTTATTATACAATTAACAAAAGCAAAAAAGGCCTCTAACACTAGCTTGCTCTATTCTTTATTCTAAAAAAAAAAAACCTTGCTACGTATACTGCGTTAAGCTGAGACTTGTTATAGCACGTGCATATCATTGCTCTTTTGTTGATTTTGATTGCTTCCATTGTCCTCATTTGTAAGTCACTTTGGATAAAAGCGTCTGCTAAATGACTAAATGTAAATGTAATTATTATTATTATTCACGCATCTTCATTTTCACAAACAAGCTACTATGCATCACTTTTGCAGGATAGAGTCCCGCTAGAATATCTGTAGTGCTCTTATTTCATATAGAATCATTGTTAGATCACATTCTGGATTTTTGTTTGTTATAATGGTTGTGCTGTGTGCATCACACAACATCACACACACAACTTTTTGCTCAATTTGAACGAATCTCTAGTTCAAATCGACTCTCTTCTGGGGTGCTAGAACAACCAGGAAAGTGTTTGTTTGTAAACCTCGATTTCATCTAAATATACATGATGCTTTTTTTGCCACGTGTAGATCCTGGAGGCCATCACCATGCAGCACATCTTCATGAACAACTTCCAGCTGTGCAGCGAGATGAACGAGCGCGTCGTGCAGCACTTCGTCCACTGCATCGAGACCCACGGCAGACACGTGCAGTACCTGAAGTTCCTGCAGACCATCGTCAAGGCCGAGAATAAATTTATCAAAAAATGCCAGGATATTGTTATGGCCGAGGTGGGTGGCTGATGTGCTGAAATTGCTTTTGGTTTTGGTAGTTATGTCTGTGATTTAACATGAATCAATTTTTTCTACAGTTGGTGAACTCTGGAGAGGACGTGCTGGTCTTTTATAATGACCGGGCCTCCTTCCAGACTCTGGTCCAGATGATGCGTTCGGAGCGTGACCGGATGGATGAAAACAGCCCCCTCATGTACCACATCCACCTGGTGGAGCTGCTGGCCGTCTGCACGGAGGGCAAAAACGTCTACACCGAGATCAAGTGCAACTCCTTGCTGCCGTTGGACGATATTGTCCGTGTGGTTACACACAAAGACTGCATCCCTGAGGTCAGTGGGCTACAGGTTCATGCACATAAAAACAAAATCTGTGCTTGGGCATTTTATCTTGGTCAGATGGTCTGTTCCTGTCTAAGTGTGTGAATTTTGGACAGAAGCTGCAGTGAGTACCAGACAAGTCCAAAAACTGGATACATGAGACTAGATAGGCACTGGCCTAATGTTCAAACTCTAAATTAGTGGGTGTGTTTAACTCAAAGGCACCCCCCCCCCCCCCCCCCAATTGTCTAAGAATGAAAAGCTAAAGTCTAATATTTATTCTGTTGTTATGACAAAGCTGCTTGTTTTCAAAATCAAGTATCACAAAGTGGGATATATATTACTGGATTAGGATTAGGGTTTGGCTTAGGGTTACTTGCATGTAATTATGCATTATTTATTATTATTATTATAATAGTAAGCCCATGTAACATGTAGTAAGGACACCTTAAAATAAAGTGTTACTAATCAGTTTAATACATAAAACTTAAATAAATTAATGTAATTTTTATTAGCTCTATTTTAATACATAAAACTTTAATTAAATAAATAAATTATTTTTTTTTAGAATTTTTTTAAATACATAAAACATAAATAAAAATGACATTTATATATATTTTAAAATATTATTTTTTAATACATGAAACTTAATTCTATTTTTTTGTAGAGTTTTAAAACAGTTACCTGATTATAAATGAATAAATGTCATTGCATTTGTATTAATTCTAAATTAATTTAAAAGTTTAATTAAAAACAATGAAATTATATCATTTAGAATTTGAGTTCAGTTAAATTTTTTTGAAGACAAATAAATAATTAGTCGTCTTCCTAAGTCACGTAGCCATGTAGCCCCAGAATATGGCTTATTTATATCTTTGTTGTGAATATTAAGTTGTGTGTATACTCCTTTCTTAGGTCAAAATTGCATATATCAACTTCCTGAACCATTGCTACGTGGACACAGAGGTCGAAATGAAGGAGATCTACACCAGCAACCACATGTGGAAGCTCTTTGAGAACTTTCTGGTCGACATATGCAGGGTAATGGAAGCCGAATTGGGGATTTTTCTCAACCCCAAAGAATCGTTTAGGTGTAAAGTACCAAAAAGTACCAATCAGTTGCTTGTTAGCGTGCAACTAACATTGTCTAATTGTTTATTGCCTGTGGGTTTTTTTTTTTTAAGTCTAGTAGGAGTGATTCATTATTTGTGGTATGATATGGATCCAAGTCCTTTTTTAGGGCAGCAAAGGGGTGAATCAGTGTTTGTTCTGACTGTGCTTACTGAAGCAAATGACTCAAGGCCACAATAATTCTGTCTATTCTATATGCTTGCTTTGCATCCAGGTCTGCAACAATACAAGCGACCGCAAACATGCTGACACAACGTTAGAAAGCTACGTGACAGAAACCGTGATGAGCATTGTGACAACATTTTTCAGCTCCCCTTTCTCCGACCAAAGCACTAGTTTACAGGTAATGACCCCAGCACTGAAATATTCCTGATATATCTGCACAATTTAAGTATGTGTTGCTTTCAGCTGTCAGTTTCAGTTCAATTTTGGTTCACCGCCTTCTTCAGTTTCTACAGCGGTTTGATTTTTTTGAAGGAAATGCGTTATCTTTACACGTGGGAATATAAACCCTCCAGATAATATCAGATAATACCATTTTTCACCTCTTCCTCGTTTAGGTGGCACGTCATATGTATGTAAGTATCTGTAAAAGCCCCTTTTCTAGCTCTAACTTACTGGTGTCCGTTGTGAGACCCGTAGGATCTGTAGAAGTTCAGGCCGTTTCATCACACTCAGGGGTTTCTAAAGAATCAGCCTGACCACTGGCGACTGACGCAATCAAGAACTCAGAGCTTTCCAAGAACACGCACAAACTTCCCACATCTCCATTTCACAATGAGAGAAACCAGGGCCGATCTTGCCTGTAGATGCTCCACGTAGTGTGTGTATGTTTGTAGAGCGTTGGTGTCTGTGGTGGCTGACAGTATAGCTTTTCTTGGTAAACCTGGTATTTTCACTATTGACTGTCTGACTTTGCTGTCTGGAGATAAAAGAAATCACATGAATGGTACTATATCTGCACCGTACCATTATTTTCATTTTCTGAGCTTTAGGCGACATGATTCCTGTTTTGTTTCTTAGATTTTAAAGAGCTTATAACTATAAAGTTGCCTTTACTGTTTGTTTTTACAGATCAAAATAAGTTGAATCTTGCATAAAGACAGATATGTATCTATCTATCTATCTATCTATCTATCTATCTATCTATCTATCTATCTATCTATCTATCTATCTATCTATCTATCTATCTATCTATCTATCTATCTATCTATCTATCTATCTATCTCTATCTATCTATCATTAATATTATTATTACATATATCTATCTATCTATTATTAATATTATTATTACATCTATCTATCTATCTATCTATCTATCTATCTATCTATCTATCTATCTATCTATCTATCTATCATTAATATTACATATCTAACTATCTATTATTAATATTATTATTATATCCATCTATCTATCTATCTATCTATCTATCTATCTATCTCTATCTATCTATCATTAATATTATTATTACATATATCTATCTATCTATTATTAATATTATTATTACATCTATCTATCTATCTATCTATCTATCTATCTATCTATCTATCTATCTATCTATCTATCTATCTATCTATCTATCTATCATTAATATTACATATCTAACTATCTATTATTAATATTATTATTATATCCATCTATCTATCTATCTATCTATCTATCTATCTATCTATCTATCTATCTATCTATCTATCTATCTATCTATCTATCTATCTATCTATCATTAATATTATTTATATTATTATTACATATATCTATCTATCTATTATTAATATTATTACATCTATCTATCTATCTATCTATCTATCTATCTATCTATCTATCTATTATTAATATTATTACATATCTAACTATCTATTATTAATATTATTATTACATCCATCTATCTATCTATCTATCTATCTATCTATCTATCTATCTATCTATCTATCTATCTATCTATCTATCTATCTATCTATCTATCTATCTATCTATCTATCTATCTATTAATATTATTACATATCTATCTATTATTAATATTATTATTACATCTATCTATCTATCTATCTATCTATCTATTATTAATATTATAATTACATATGTGTATATATGTAAAATTATTATTTTTACAAAAAAAATATATTTTATATATATATATATATATTTACACTACCATTTATATGTTTTTGAAAGAATTTACTTATGCTCACCAAGGCTATAATTGTAATGTAATATATTCATCTGAAATGCCGCCAAAAATTCTGAATTTTTTGCTTCAGTCTTCAGTGTCACACGATTCTTCAGAAATCATTCGAATATGCTGATTTGGTGCTCAAGAAACATTCCTATATTTTTGTAGATATTTAGATTTTTTTTTCATGACATTTTGATGAATAAAAAGCTTAAAAACAACATTTATTTGATGTTAAAATCTTAATCTATTAATTTCTATATTTATTTTTATTACTTTAGTAAGCAGTTGTAAAGTAGCAATTGCCTCCTCATACTGTGTCGTGTATCGACTCTGAACCCCATTCATTCTTTCCTGGAAGTGTTGCTTCATGACAGCTTCCTTCTCTGATCTCTCACATCTCTCTTTGTTGTGACAGGCCTCCATTTTAGGCAAAATAACTGAGGTACCGCTTTGTATTGACTTCACAGTGGTTGCACATGGAATGTGGTGACGTAGTTTGGTTTAGACTATTCGCTAGTAATCCTGTTTGAGTGGGAAACTAGATCACACTGAGGTTTTATTTTTTTTACAATTAAGCCCTTGTGCGCACTAGACTAGTCGTCCAGAAAGCGTTTGAACAAGTCTTGCAATTGTAGCATGGTAAACATGCCCTCCTTCCTCTCAGCTTTGCGTATTTCTTGTGAGTGTTGTTGCGTTCTCACCCATTGTGTTGGTGGTAAGATGTGGTGTTAGTTTCTGTTACTGGAGGTGTCAATACATCATAATTTGTTAAGCTTTTAGCCTATATATGTGTAAGAAAATTAGAGAAATGCTCACAGATTAGAGTGTAGGATTTTTTTTATTTTTTTTAAGAAACTGTCTTTAATGATGTGTCAGGTTCAATGTTAGCTAATCTCTATTGATAGCATCTTCTGCTGTGGAATACCACAGAAACCGGTCCCTTAGTTTGTGCAATCAAACAAAAATAGCATGTGCAATAATTCTATTAGCTTTACTAAAGTCAGACAGTTAAAATGTTTGATGTCAGTAAGTCTCTTATGAGCACCAAGGCTACATTTATTCAAGTAAAAATTCAATAAAAATGTGACACTTTTTTTTACCATTTTATTTTTTCTGTTTGAATATATTTTGAAATGTAACTTTTTCCTGTAATGACAAAACTGAATTTTCAGCATCATTATTTCAGTCTTCAGAATCACATGATCCTTCAGAAATCATTCTAATATGCTGATTTGCTGCTCAAGAAATATTTACTGTTATTAATGTTGAAAACAGTTGCTGCTTAATATTTTTGTAGATATTTTGTTTGTTTGTTTTTTTTTTTCCATGAAAGCTGAATTTTTTTTTGTGAAAACCATTAATTTATTTGATTCTTTGATTAATAAAAGCTCAAAAGGTCAGCATTTATTTAAAATATAAATCTGTTGTAGCGTCATACTTTTTTTTTTTTTTTACTTTAAAAAAATGTAGGTTTTATATATTGGCAACATATAACATAAGTGCTTTAACCAACATATGAGCTTCTTTAAAACACTCCGGAATGCCTTGACCCACAGACTTTTGAGTCTGATGCTGTCGATAGAATTTAACTTCTATTGAACCTTCTATTGAAGATGCTGTAGAAACCAAAAATGATTTGTACAGATGTTTCATTCGCTTGAAAACCTGAATCTTTTGAAAGTGTCCATCACAGAAGTTTCCTCTCAGCTTCTCTATTATCGCTGTTTAGTTATTCATTTCCCCTCCATTTGTCTCTCTGTGTATAATATAATATTTCTCCATCTTTTTCACTGTCCTCTCTTGTTATTTTGTCTTTCTTGTTCTCCAGACCCGGCAGCCTGTGTTTGTGCAGCTCCTGCAGGGGGTTTTCAGAGTTTACCACTGTAACTGGCTCGTTCCTGCCCAGAAAGCCTCAGTGGAGAGCTGTATTAAGGTTCTGTCTGATGTGGGTAAGTATTTGACAGTAAAAGTTCAAACTTTAAATAAATGAACCTCATGAAGCTCCATTTCTATTTATCTTTACATCTGTCCTTCAACTAAAAACCATAAAGGCGTAAAGAGATGATTTCACCATTTGCTGTGTTAAGTGTGCATGTAATTGTATTTTAAATTGTCTTTTTTTAGCCAAGAGCAGAGCTATCGCTATCCCGGTGGATTTGGACAGTCAGGTGAACAACCTGTTTGTGAAGTCCAACACTGTGGTACAGAAAACCATCCTCAATTGGAGGATGTCAGCTCGCAACGCGTCCAGAAGAGACTCAACACTCACCACTTCCAAAGATTACAGGAACATCATTGAGAGGCTGCAGGTGAGGGCGGGGTCTCCGGAGAACAGCCAATGACGCAATGCTTTTGTATTAAATGCCGCGTCACAATAGCTTTTATCAAGACACTTAAAAATAGCATTGTTTTTGAAAATCATTGTTTGGTCATACGGTCGGTTGGTTAATCATGCATATAAAACCCTCATCTGTATTGTTCCAGACATTGCATTGCAAAATGGAATTTGAAGAGGTGGGGAAACAGGAAATTCGTTCCAGGAATTCACGTGCATTGTTATAGGGAAGTTGAGTCAGGGTGAGATGTAGGTCTTGGGAAATTAAATCTGGTGGAATGTTCTGATAATGTTTGTCTTTTGGCACTAATCTAAGATCCCAACATACACAGACACATTCTACAGTATATGGAAAATGTCATGAAACTGGTACCTTGTCTAGTTTGATAAGATGGTTTTTACTGTAAAATTGTAGACGTTCTATCAGATAAAGAATGCATTTGAGTGATAATAAATTGCATTGCGCCACCTCAAGCTAAATTTATGCATTTTAACAAATGTTTGTTTAACAAATGTTTGTAACAAATTTAACTTTTGAACGGTTGTGTGTGTGTGTGTGTGTGTGTGTGTGTGTGTGTATATATATATATATATATATATATATATATATATATATATATATTAGGGGTGTTCGATATGACGATTTTTGATCGTGGACGATAAAAATCTCTCCACGATCTGCTTTTGAAGAAATATCGTAGTATCGTGCTACAGCACATATTCTATCAATTACAGTTTCGGCGCGTCCGTCTCTATATACTGTACAACACGACATACAGTGGTAGAGTTACTCTGACAGGACACTGCACTTATTCGCGATCGCAAAAATACATTATTTGCATACAAGCCTTGCCAATTAAATGTTTCGTTCGTGCGCTGGTCAGACGTGCACAAGAGCGCATACACCAGAAGCACGCGCGCTAAAAAGCCTGTCTAACAGCGCCTGATTACTGAACTAAGTTATCTCTTGCGCTAATACTGTCAAAACACACAAGGTTTACAGTTGGTTATGTCTAAAATTAAAGTAAACAGACGATAGAGAAAAGGATGCGTGCCTGTATATTAGATGCGTTCGGGGTCTTAAAGGGACAACCGACTGTCATTAAAGGGATAGTTCACCCTAAAATTTAATTTCTGTCATTATTTACTCACTCACATGTTGTCCCAAACCTGTATTAATTTCTTTCTTGTGCTGAACACAAAAGAAGATATTTTGAAGAATGTGGTTAACCAACCTGTTGCTGGTCCACTTTGACTTTGATAGTAGGAAAAAAAAACATATGTAACTCACTGTGGACCAGCAACTGTTTGGTTTTCCCACGTTCTTCAAAATAGCATTTATGTTCAGCAGAAGAAAGAAACTCACTCAGGTTTAAAACTAATTTTGAGTAAATGATGGTATAAAAATAAAACACTTTGACAGAATTGACAGACAGATGACAGAATTGTTATTTTTGAGTGAACTATTCCTTTAACGTTAATAAAACAACAAAACGCAAAGAGAAAAAATCACTCACTACTCCTGACTGAAAAACTTTAATACAGTTGCTTTAGGAATCAGTCTATATAGTGTTTTATTTTATATTTGTTCATTCATGCTAAATACACCTATTGTACACCTATTGTACCTGAAAATAAAGCACTGTTTGTTTTATTTGTATTGTATGTGTATTTGTAATGTGTATCTTTGTTCTTATTTTTTTTAATAAGAAAGATAAAATAATGACAAAGATTTTTATCCTCACCCACTTTGGCCTAAATATCTACCATTCTTTTTCTTACCTTGAAAGGATTTGTCTTTATAATAGGGAAATTAGTTTGGCTGTAATGCTCAGATAACTTGCAATAGTAAAACCAACATGACAAAGAATCGCGATAAAATCGTGATATTTCTAATATCTGATATGATATTTTTTCCATATCGCCCACCCCTAATATATATATGTATGTATGTATGTATGTATGTATGTATATGTGTGTGTATATATATATGTGTGTGTGTGTGTGTGTATGTATACACTACCGTTGAAAAGTTTGGGATCAGAAAGATTTTTATTTTTTTGTTTTTTTTTAAAAATACGTTTCAGTGTTTCTTTGATCAAAAATACAGAAAAAAAAGTAATATTGTGAAATATTACTATGATGTAAGATAACGTTTTTCTATTTTAATATACATTAAAATCCTTTCATGCAAAGCTGAATTTTCAGCATCATTACTCCAGTCTTCAGCGTCACATGATCCTTAATTATTTCAATATGCTGATTTATTATCAGTGCTGAAACTATTGTGCTGCTTAATATTTTTTTTTTTTTGGAACCTGTGATACTTTTTTTTCAGGATTCTTTGACGGATAAAAAGTTAAAAAGAAGAGCATTTATTTAAAATAGAAATATTTTTTAACAATATATACTACCGTTCAAAAGTTTGGAGTCAGCACATTTTTATTCTTTCTTTTTTTTTTTTTTTTTTTTTGAAAGAAATTAAACTTTTATTCAGCACAGATGTGGTAAATTGATAAGAAGAGGTAGTAAAGATTTACATTGTTTGAAAAGATTTATATTATAAAAATATAGTTCTTTTTAACTTTTTATTCAACAAAAAATCCTGAAAAGAGTACAGCAGTATTAGAATGATTTCTGAAGGATCATGTGACACTGAAGACTGGAGTAATGATGCTGAAAACCACAGGAATAAATTGTTTTAAAGTATATTAAAATAGAAACCATTATTTCATATTGTAATAACATTATTACAATATAAAATGCAATATAATTGTTTCTGTATTTTAAATGCAGGCATGATGAGCATAAGAGTATTAAAGTAATTTTCTAAATGCCGAGCACCTTTGGTTAAATGACCCATATGACGCAATAAAAACGGATACAGCACCTTCTACTGATGCGTTTCCAGCGGTATCGAGAAGCCCCTGCTGTTGTGTTTAACAGAGCAACAGCAGTAATTTTCTTTGAAAGGTGCAATGTTGAAATGCTGAAAAAAGACACCTTGTCATCAGAAGTTGGTGTTGTGGTTAGAAACATGCATTTCCTCTCGTTTTAAAATACTGCTTTCATACTCCACTCAGAAGACGGTGAAGGGGGATAGAGGTCAGTGGAGGGGTGTCATCTAGCCTGGGGGAGGGGAAGGGAAGGGAAGGGTGAGTTTGTGAGTTGCGGTAAACCATGGCTTCATCACATCTGTCTCCACCCTCGTGCAGCTGCGGAGTGAGTTGGCGAGTATTCAGACACGTTTGCACAGCTCATGTCTGTGCTATGAGCCTTAGGGCTGCTGGATTCAGCCCTCACTTTAAAAAAAAAAATCATGCCCTTGGTGCTGAGAATATTTGTGGCCTGGGTCCAAAAATGGCTTTTTACCACACCTGCTAGTGCCAATGAAAATATACAAGACTGCTTCTTACACAGAGACGGAGACACGCTCCCTTCATTTATGATGTTGCAAGTGACATGATTGCCTGTTTGTTACACACATGAAAAGGAAAAAAATTTAGAAAAGTAATAACATAAACAATAGATATTATATTAATAAAATAAATATGTAATTTAATATTGTTAATATTATTGTATTCAATAAAATATGTGCAAAAGTACTCAGTAGAGTCAGAAAGATTATTTAAA
Source organism: Acrossocheilus fasciatus (assembly GCA_036784905.1). Taxonomy (NCBI): domain Eukaryota; kingdom Metazoa; phylum Chordata; class Actinopteri; order Cypriniformes; family Cyprinidae; genus Acrossocheilus; species Acrossocheilus fasciatus. Next base: position 25,221,505 of record CM071948.1, on the reverse strand, counting down.
GAAAAAATGGATGTATTATATTGACAGTAAAGGCATTTACATCAAACAAACCCTAAATAAATAAACAAATAGCTACTGTTCTTTTGAACTTCCTGTTTATCAAAGAATCCTGAAATGCATCATGGTTGTTCTGCAAAAATAGCACAGCTGTTTTCAACGATAATCATATTTCTCAAATAGCAAATCAGCATATTAGAATCATGTGATACTGAAGACCAAAGAAGAGCTGCTGAAAATTCAGCTTTTCCATCAGTAAAATATTACATTTTAAGTAATCTAAAATATTATATTTTAAAATGTATAAAAATATTTTTGATCAAATAAACGCAGTCTTGGTGAGCAGATGAGGCGTAAAAAGCAATCCAACTCAAACTTAGTGTATCATATGTGTTTTAAGTCGCTGGGGTATATTTGTAGCAATAGCAAAAAAAATACATTGTATGGGTCAAAATGATAAATTTTTCTTTTATGCCAAAAATCATTAGGATATTAAGTAAAGATCATGTTCCATGAAGATATTTTGTAAATTTCCTACTGTAAATATGTCAAAACTTTAATTTTTGATTAGCAATATGCGTTGCTAAGGACTTCATTTGGACAACTTCTGAAGCGATTTTCTCAATATTTAGATTTTTTTTTTGCACCCTCAGATTCCAGATTTTCAAATAGTTGTATCTTGACCAAATATTGTCCTATCCTAACAAACCATACATCAATGGAAAGCTTAGTTATTAAAAAATTACCCTTATGACTGTGGTCCAGGGTCACATATATGAAATAAGCCAGTTTCTGTCTCTCTTAGAAGTATGATATGTGCCATACAAGTACTTTGTGAGGTTTTAGTTTCTAATATAAAGTTATCAGCCACATTTATGCACTCGTCAGTGTCAGTTTTCCCATTTGGTGCTTGCCGAGTGTCTCTTATACATCCTGTGGTCAAACATATTATATTGTCACTGTGCACAGCTTTAGTTGCACATGAACAAAATAATTGAATGGTTGTCTTAGTTTGTGCCCTAATGTGTGTTTGTCAGGACATCGTGTCTGCTCTGGAGGATCGTCTGCGGCCGCTGGTTCAAGCTGAGCTCTCGGTGTTGGTGGACGTACTGCATCGCCCGGAGCTGCTCTTCCCGGAAAACACAGATGCTCGGCGGAAATGCGAGAGCGGAGGCTTCATCTCTAAGTGAGTTTGCTTTTCCTATAAACCTTAAACCATAAAACCATCTTCCTGAACTGAGAGGACAAATCTGTCATAACAGTCTTCCTCTTTTTATATCATGAACCAATAGCATCTGTGAATATGTTTCATTGGGTTGCCTTTTTTCTTTATAATTCTAATAATATATTAGTGTTTTGACTGCATTTTTGATCAAATAAATGCAGCCTTGGTGAGCATAAGAGACTTCTTTCAAAAACGTATGAAAAATAAATCACTGGGACTCATTATGCAGTTGCGCAGTAGTGCTTTCTGTCCTTCACCTGTCCTCAGCGTGTGTCCTCCTCTCCGCCTGCCAGAGCTACAAAAGAGATTACCCGTGTGTTTGTGTGGCCGTCTGTGTTTGTTTGCGTGTGGGAGTAATGCTGAGATGCAGGATTAGCTGATTCAGGAATGGAGTTTCATTGCAATGTAAGCGTCCCTTGTACTGTCGGTGGGAGCAAAATGAAAGTCTATTAACCGCTCAGATCTGGTTTCTTTTCTTTTTTTCAGTTTAAGTCAGAGGTTTTTTTTTAGTTTACTAAAGGTTGCTGCTGACACTGTGAAGCCATTTTGCAAGCACTTTTATACAAAGCAGCTTACAGAATATTCGTAAGGACAGTCTTACTGCATTAATGTGGGGTCGTTATTAAAAAATTAAAAAAGAATCACAATATTAATTGAAAATGTAAAAGACCAAATATTCATTTTGAGGTCTGCTAAAGATTACATAACAGACTTGTGAGACGTGCTGTGTTTTTCTCTTTCAGATTAATAAAACACACTAAACAGCTTTTAGAGGAGAATGAGGAGCGTCTGTGTATAAAAGTCTTGCAGACGCTTCGAGAAATGATGACGAAGGACCGTGGCTATGGGGAAAAGGTAACATACATGCTGTAGTTGCATGAAACAAATTGAAAATATCCTTTCACTTACACAAACTGTCTTCTACAGCACTATTATACATCTTGATGAAATTACAAGAATCCCTTGGCTTGTGGTGTTGTATATTTGTCCATATTACCCATAAAAATAGTGAAACAGGCCTCACAGGACACATTTCACTCCGTCTTTCCAGATTACCGCCCAAAATCAAGTTCAGAGGACTATGTTAAACATCTGACATGCTGTTTTTATTAGCCTATATACTTTTATATACATGATTGCACACAAACACACACGAGCATCTGTTCATGACTCATGTCCTCCTAACACTTTAAATGACATGCTGATTTTCCTAATGTGGTTTTGCATCCAAAAATATCTTTTTTTACCAGCACTAAATGAATTAACACCCAATTAACGTCACTAACATATGTGAATGCCCAAGATTTTATCATAACTTTAACTCTGGCTATATCCAATTTCTAATTTAAAGACTCCTTGAAAAAAAATTAGTTTAAGGTTTTAATTCTATATCTTTTAGTTTTGAGACCTGTATGCTAGTGTATTTGCAGTATGTTGTTTTATTTGATTTTGATTCTGATTTTATTTTATTCTTGGTTTTAATATAATTGTATTTTATTTTTGATCACATTTTTTGTTTGTTTTGCTTTATTTTTTGTTTTGTTTTTGGTGTTTTGTTTTTTTGGTGTTTTGTTTTGTGTTTTTGGTGGGGTTTTTTTGTTTCGTTTTTTATTTTTTGTTTTTATTTTTGTTTTGTTTTTTGGAAAGAAAACTCCACTCCTGACTTCATGGGGTCTTTAACTACAAATGACAAGATTTGGTCACAGGTTTTTGTAGTTGGCAACTAATGCTTTCAGAGCTAATGCTGATAAATAACAATCACAATAATCTTGTGTTATGTCACTAACGAACATTGTTTGTCATTTTTTTATTTGAGCGTTCTCTGATTCCTTCCTTCACAATACTAACTTTGCTGTATGCTCTTCTCTTCCAGCTAATTGCCTTTGATGATGAGCTGGATGTGGCTGAGGTTGTTTTTATTTTATTTTTGTTTTTATTATTTGCTATGTTTAGTTGGGCTTCCTGCTCTCGCACCAATGTAGTTGTCCTACTTAGTGCTTGTTCTCTTTTCCTTTGAGCATTTGCTGGTGTTTGTCAACGTGACTTCACCACAAACCGGCCGTTTTTGTTGTCTCTCCGTGTGTGTTGAGGTTGCGTGCAGTTAACCTCACCTGATAGTTTCAGTGTGTGTTCGTGTACATGTGTTTTTACCACTGGCCTTGTTTTAGATGGCGTGTGCTGGTGAAAATGCGTGTAAGTGTATCAGCCCACCACACTTAGTTCGCACTTCCTCTGTCTAGCGTTAATTCAAGTTTACGTTCCTGTTACATTCATTGCTGAGACACAACAACAGTAGCGGTTTAACAGGGACGTCACAATATATCATTGGCACGTGTTTTTCACATTAATTACATTTTTACGATAATAACACCGTATTAATCCAGCCAAAAACACATTACGCTGATGATCTAGTGAAACTGAAATATAGCCTAACCCAGTTCAGGTAAGTATTGAAATTGTGGCTCTTTCAGCTGCATTTGCAAGGAAACTCCAACTGAAAACTGTTTTCAGTCGTAGTTTGTGATTTCTTGACCGGACAAGCCATAAAAATGGCAACTTCAGCAGCTTATTGGCAATATAAATCTTTTTGTGTGTGTGTGATTTGATCCTTTAATGTGAGAAAAGTGAACTGCATGCATAATGGAATAAAGCATGAATGATTTTATAATTAGATTTGTCTTTCCGGAAGTGCTTGCATAAAAAAGTCTGGTTCTGAATAAATAAAATGCTTTGCTGCTAGTTTTCTGTTGACTGTTCACAAAAATAAAGGCATAAATAAGAAACAGCATGGCATCCACACACCATGTTGTAAAAAGCTCTGGCGGATCTCTGATGCATATAAATGCATAAACACTTTTTGAGGTTGTGGAAAAAGCAGGATCAGTTAGAAATGAAGTCAGAATACACAAAATTATATTTCTGAATTGGTTCCCAACATCTGAAACTCTTATTAATGAACAAATGCACTGCAAAAAAAAAAATATTCTTAAAAAATGTTCTTACTCAGTTTTTTGTAGAGTCTTTAAAAACAAATAAATATCTAAACATTCCTAAATCCTGATTGCAATGTAAAAACAACAATTTATTTTTTTAAATGTTTATCAAAATAAGTTTTTTCTTAAAATAAGAAAAATATATGGCAGTTAGACCAGAAAAAAAAAGTTTGAATTAAGATTCTGACTCCGTTGTTTTAAACATAAACGAAAAGAAAAACTTTATATCTTAAAGCATTTTGCTTCACCTGGTGTTAGTCCAAATTAGTATGCAAATCATAATACATTGTGCAAATATCGTCTGAATTGGATTTTGAGTAGTAAATATTCAAACAATATCTTAATCAGTGGGAAGTTTTCAAACTTTAAGTATGCTGTTTATTTAAAAAATGTAGTGTAGGTCTGCCATGCAAGCACGATAATTACGAGTAACACCGATCTTTGTGGTTGCTTTCCATTGGTCCTTTTTGTGTGAGAGGTGGCAATGTATCTGTAAATTCGAAGTTTGAAGTGAGCATCTGTGTGTGTTTGAGTTGAAGTCAGGAAGGCAGGTGTGAGTTCATACTATATTTATAGTCACTGCTCTCCTATCACTTGCAGGGATGAAATGTGACCCAGTCTTCCCATAACAAGAAGACGTGTGAATGTTCTTGAACATCCATGCAGTTGTGTGGCATGACTGACCAAGAAAATTGGCGTTGTTATTTGTTTATGTGTGTCTGTTTGTGTGTCATCATGACTTGAGGGAGTGTAAAAGGTCACGAAAGGGTGTGTTCATCAGTGTGTTTTTGGGTGTTTTGGCGTTAAATTAAGGTCAGCAGAAACCATATCTCACAAGTTTAAGTAATACACACCTCCTGAGGAAAAAAACAGAATGTCAAATGGTCGGCTTGAGGCATTTAAAAATGCAATGCGTGCTTTTTTTTCAGTACATTCTTACTAGTGAAAGACGGGGGCATTTCGATAAATAAGGTGACACAAGCACTCATGAGTAAATACCTTTCTAGTGGAAAGTTGTGGGTTTGATGCAGGTTGTTGTCAGCATTTGTCTTTTTTATAAGTATATATATGTATGTGTGTGTGTGTGTGTGTGTGTGTGTGTGTGTGTGTGTGTGTGTGTGTGTATACCATTTTTAATTTTTGGGGTCAGTAAGATCAGATTTTACTAACTGATACTTTCATTCAGCAAGGACGCAGTAATCAAAAGTGACAGTAAATACATTAATAATGTTATGAAATATTTGTATTTTAAATAATTGTGTTCTTATGAACTTTCTGTTCGTCAGGGAATCCTGAAAACAACAAATTAGTTTTCACCAAAATATTAAGCAGTAAAGCTGATTTCAACATTGATATTAATAAGAAATGTTTCTTGAGCGGCAAATTGGCATATTAGAATGATTTCCGAAGGATCATACGACACTTAAGACTGGAGTTATAATGCTGAAATTTCAGCTTTGCATCACAGGAATAAATTGCATTGAAATTTGAGATCCCAAATTTTTGAATGGTGATGTGTTTGTATATTCATCCCGAAATGAAGTTATGGAATGTGATGGCCCTTTATACATACAAACATATATGTTGTAATATATGTATATGTGTGTCTGTGTGTGTATAATATACAGTGGTGGTCAGAATTATCGGCACCCTTAGTAAATATGATCAAAGAAGGCTGTGAAAATGAATCTGCATTGTTAATCATTTTGATATTTTATTAAAAAAATTCACAAAAATCTAACCTTTCATTGGAGAATAAGAATTTAAAATGGGGGGAAATATCATTATGAAATAAATGTTTTTCTCTAATACACATTGGCCACAATTAACGGCACCCTTTTATTCAATAATTTTTGAAACCTCCATTTGCCAGTTTAACAGCTCTAAATGTTCTCCTATAATGCCTGATGAGGTTAGAGAACACCTGACAACAGATCAGAGACCGTTCCTTCATCCAGAATCACTCCAGACCCTTTAGATTCACAGCTCCATGTTGGTGGTGCTTCTTTTCAGTTCAACACTCATTTTCTATAGGGTTCAGGTCAGAGGACTGGAATGACCAGCAGAAGCTTGGTTTTGTGCTCAATGACCCATTTTTGTGTTGTTTTTGAAGTTTGTGTTTGGATTATTGTACGGTTGGAAGATCCAAACATGGCCCATTATAAGATTTCTAATAGAGTCAGTCACTTATTGATTTTTTAACTGTTGGTATTTGATAGAATCCATGATGCCGTGTGTCTAAACAAGATGTCCAGGACCTCCAGCAGAAATATAGGCCCACAACATCAAAAATACAGCAGTATATTTCATTGTACACATGCGGTACTTTTTATCCCTGTGTTCACCAAACCCATCTTGAGTGTTTGCTGCTAAAAAGCTCATTTTTTTTAGTTTCATCTGACCACAGAAGCCAGTCCCATTTGAAGTTCCAGTCGTGTCTGATAACTGAATATGCTGGAGTTTGTTTTTGGATGAGCGAGGAGAATTTTTCTTGAAACCCTCGCAAACAACATGTGGTTATGTAGGTGCTGTTTGACAATTTAAAAAAAAAAGTTTTTCTGACCTCGGGACTCAACTATTTTCTGCAATTCTCCTGCAATTCTCCAGCTGTGGTCCTTGGTATTTAGCCACTCAAACTCTCCTTCTCACCGTGCATTATGACGATACAGACACACGTCTTCTTCCAGGCAGTTTCATAACATTTTATTTTGATTGGGAATTCTTAATTATTGTCCTGATGGTGGCAGTACTACTCTAGCTATTTTCTTAAAGCCACTTCACTAATTTGTGAAGCTCAATTATCTTTTGCTGCACATCAGAAATATATTCTTTGGTTTTTCTCATTGTGATGGATGATTAAGGGAATTTGGACTTTTTTTCTCCTATTTATATTTCTGTGAAACAGTAAGCCATGGCTAGATCATAATCCCCCTAGAGTGCTCAAAATTGTAAATATGAATGGGAATATACTTCAGAGATATTTAACTCATAATAATTTCTAGGGGTGTCAATATTGTGTCCAATGTGTATTTGAGAAAAACATTTCTTACATAATGATATTTCCTCCCATTTTCAATTGTTTTAGTTCAGTGAAAGGTTACAATTTTTTTTAATAAAAGATCAAAAGGATTAATGATGCAGATTAATTTTTACAGGCTTTTTTTGTTAACATTTATCAAGGGTGTCAATAATTCTGTCCACCACTGTGTGTATGTGTATATATGTGTTTATATATACACATACACGCATCCATCCATCCATCCATCCATCCATAAATATACATACAAATATTACAACAAGGGTACAATCACCTGTTGCGAATCTGATGGATATTTTGCGCGATTGCTGTTTTTTGATGGTGATTGGGAGGTTGTGTCCTTAGAGCGCATCATGAGTCTGAGCCGTCATACACACTTACACACGTGTTCACAGCACATGTGTTCACTGACCATCCCTGCTCATAACATATGACACCTCTCCCTCTGTGTCTCTCTCTTCATTTTTATATTACATAAGAGAATGTGTCTCCTGTCACGGAGTGTAAGTCTCTGTGTGTGTGTGTGTGTGTGTGTGTGTGTGTGTGTGTGTGTGTGTGTGTGTGATGTAAGAGGGATGGGGAGGATAATATGGCTTTAGGTGGACAATGCGTCTGTGAAAGAGAAGCTTATGTAATGTGGATGGAGAGAGCGGGGTGTGCATGTGTGTGCATGTGTGAGTGTGTATGCGTGAGTGCGTGTACGTATATGTGCACGTGTGTGAGTGAAAAGGTGTGTGTGTGTGTGTCTCCTTCACCTGGACTGTGCTAGACCCTCTCTCAGCCATAAGTAGTCTTTCTTTCTTTCTTTCTTTCTTTCTTTCTTTCTTTCTTTCTTTCTTTCTTTCTTTCTTTCTTTCTTTCTTTCTTTCTTTCTTTCTTTCTTTCTTTCTTTCTTTCTTTCTTTCTTTCTTTCTTTCTTTCTTTCTTTCTTTCTTTCTCTCTCTTTTTTTTATTCTATTTTTTTACTCTTATCTCTGCCTGTCTCTGTTTCACATTTTCTATTACTTTCTATCATTCTTTTTCCATGTCTTTTTATTTGGTAACACTTAAGTATAGGGACCAGTTCTCACTAGTTGCTTATTAGCATGCCTATTAATAACATATTAGCTGTTTATAAAACTTCGAAAGCACATATTCTGCATGACCATATTCTGCATCCCTAATTCTACCCAATACCTAAACTTAACAGCTACTTCTCTAACTATTAATAAGAAGCAAATTAGGAGTTTATTGAGGTGAAAGTCATAGTTAATTGTTTAATAATAGCGAGAATTGGACCTTAAAATAAAGTGACCTTTTTATTTTTTTATTTATCAGTCTTTCTGTCTGCCTCTGTTTCTGTTTTACTCTCTGTTCTGTTTTTTTTTCTGTCTGTCGTCATATTTCTTTTTGTCTTTCTCTCTCATTTTCTTTTTCTGTCTGCCTGTCTCTCTCTCCCCTTTTTATTTCATTGTTTGTTTATATTTTTCATTGTCTTTACCTGTCTATCTTTTGCTCTGTCCCTCTCTTTCTCTCTGTATGTCTCTCTCTCTCTCTCTCTCTCTCTCTCTCTCTCTATGTCTCTCTCTCTCTCTCCCTCTCTCTCTCTGTGTCTCTCTCTGTCTCTCTGTGTCTCTCTCTGTCTCTCTGTCAGTAGATTGAGTTAGCTCCAGTAGTCAGTGTGTGTCAGTTGGGGTCTGTTGTCCTCGTGTGTACTCTGTTATCTCTGGCTCCTCCTCTGCATGTCTCGCGTCATCCATCAGGGGGAGCTGTGGACACATCCGTCCCCGCGCACTCCGCTGTCCCAGTTTCCTCGCCTTCGTGCAGCACGATTCCTGGACTCCCGCCAGCTCTCAACCAGAGGTTACATAAGACCTGCCCTTCTTTTTTTCCTCTTTTTTTTTCCTGGAATCCAGGCTCTTTACTGATGTGTGACCTTCTGCAATAATTGGCAATAAAAGTGCGACGGGCTGTTTACCAAAAGACACTGGCAGTGGCAAAGACCCTCCGGTGGGCATACAACAATCTAAACCCTTTTGTGAACGCAACACTTCAGTTTCCGTCTTATTAGACTGAAATGCATAAATGAGGTCACCGAGTGAGTTTCCTTCAGGCCAGAGCTTTAAGACAGACACACATTTATGTTATTGAGCTCATCTTGTTAGGAAGTGTGTTTGCAAACCCAACCGTGCTTTTTTCGACAATGACAGTGACTGAAATGAACCCTCGAAGCTTCTCACCATTGACATGCACCGCAAAGAATAAAGCCGTGATATCAGTGAATGCGCGAGGTGTTTCGTCCCCACACTCGACAAACTTGTGACACGCAAACTTGTGACTTGCACTGGGAGAAAAAGTAGCCAAGATCTCTTTGAAAAGTCAGTGTTAAATCGAATTCGGATTCATTACCGGACGGATGTGCAGATGAATGGATGTGCTTTATCGATTTCTCGTGGGGAAATTCACAAGAAAGTGTTTTTATAGCATGTGATGAAAGCGTGCGTTTATGGTGGCTAAAGAGGGACATTTCGCATTCACACCTTGTGTTTTGCAGCAGCATTATTTTCCAGCTGAAAAATGATGTCGCAGAAAGGGAGATTCCTTACTGGTTGCAGTATTACTCACACAAACATGCGTGTGCGTCATGGCTGTTGCTAATTTAGAACCCCCCTCTTTTTCTTTGTTAGAATGGTTCCAGACAACATGCTCAAATTTTCCTCTTTGCATCCTTTTGAAGCAAATGTTTATGATATCAAATGGCACTGAGTGTTTATGCTATCTGAATCTTTTTTTTTTTTTTTTTGGTCGATAGTACTATACTCACACTAGTCATCCTTTTCATTGTCTCTGACGTGTCGAACAAGGAACTGTTTGTGTGCCGTGCATGTCGCCTGCTTTGCTCGTTCCTTTTTGCTCTTGCACGACTTAAACTTTTTGATTTTATGTGTCTTTTCTTGTCTTACCGATGCACCAATAATTGTGGAAATACTTACCCGCTCAAACGTTGTGACAGGACCAAACAAGTTGCACATACCTTTTGGAAAATCAACCACACGCACAAAAAACACTTTTTTTTCCACACCCAACTTGGTAACACTTAAAGAGTAATGTTCTATTCTGCCAAGTCACAGCTTGAGAATGCATTACATAACTGCTCAAGATTCAGTATTAAAGCCTTTTATCAATTATAATACGTTTGTGTGCCCATTTTAGCCCATTTTCCCACTGTGATAACCCTTTTTGATAAGTACCCGTAATGTAGGCTTACCTGCTGAAGTCAATCAACCCTACACTGGCATAGATGTGCAGCCTTCCGAGTCTGCAGATGCTTAAGTGTAGGAAAGTCTATTCTCTCAGGCTGGTTATTTCTGATGGGTCTGATGCACGCTGCATTGAGTTTCTAGTTTGTCGAGGGCATTAACACGTTCTAGCAATGCCAGACACTAATCTGCATTAACTAACTCATGACTTTTTATCTCCATTAGCTTGCACCCCCACCAGAACCAGAGGTCCCAGCAGAGGTGTGTCCAACACATATTCACCCTTCCTGCCAACCTTGGGCTGGGATGTGGGAATATGGGTTGTTGCAGTCAGTAGTTGATCGTCTCATACCATGTTATTTCCTCATTGCATTGCAATAGCCTCTTTATCTCCGCTTTGAGTCATCTCTGCCCATGCAAATGGGAAAGCAAAGCCCCACACTGGCACACACCACATTTAGATCTTTCCTCTTAGATCTGTTTTCCCCCCTCGGTGTGGAAATATACCAATAAGCTGACCTCTTTTTGGTCTTGCTGATTATTGATTGGGATCTGGACGTCAAAACCCATTCATTTTCTCCATTGAGAAGTTACCTGATAACAAATGACCTTTCAAAAGAAGCATACTTTGTGCACGGAGATATATGCTTGTGTAGAAATCGGGATTTGTATGATTTCATCAGTTTTATTTTCAAACCGTGTTTACTAACCAAATTCTAGATTAAATTCTGAGGAAGGATCCTGCTATTAAAGTTGCTGTTATTATGGCAACAAAACAAAACAAAACATGCTCAAAGAATTCAACACATTGACCTTCCACTCCCATGAAACACTGCAAATAATTTAAGTAAATGAGTTTTCCTACACTTTCAAACAACTTGTATATTTGTTTTTGAATATTTTGCTATAATAATTGGTATGTTGAATTTAATAATAATTGTAATTATTATAATTATTGTTAGTATTATTATATTAACAATATTAAGTCAATAGTTTTACATTTTATTGTCATGTCTGTCATTCACTTTGCTTCATGGGTCATGTGTTTTTGTCATTATTTACTCACCCTCGTGTTTTCCAAACATGAGTTTCTTTCTTATGCTGAACAAAAAAGAAGATATTTTGAAGAACCAAACAGTTATTGGTTCCCATTGACTTCCATAGTAGGAAAAGAAATGCTATGGAAGTCAATGGGGACCACCAGCATTCTTTAAAATATCTTCTTTTATGTTTGACGACATGAGGGTGAATAAATGATGACAGAATTGTACCTTTTGGATGAACTATCCCTTTAATTCCTTTATAAAAGACACAGCCTTGTACTTTTTTCATTTTTTTTCTCTGATTTTCAGAAATATTTTATGAATCCAAATCAAAGTTTACACACCAAATTTCAGGTTGAATCCTAAAAAAAAGATCCTCTATGGATCCCCAATCAGAAAAGTTGCTGTTGCAACAAGAACAGCTAAATTACAGCTAATAATATTTATATTTCTCTGACTTTCCAAAGTTTTCGAAGTTTTTCATTCATTCTGTGAACTAACTGGATTGGTTTATGACTTCCAGAAATCCTTCTTTCAGTTCATTTATTTTTTGAAATGCCAGTGGAGAAACTGAATGAGGAAGAAACCTTCTGAAACCAAGGCTGCAGAAAAGTGGCCTGTCCTATTGTACTTTTTGCATGAACCTACATACTGTATATCCGTGTGTACTGTATGACAGACAGGGAGAAGAAAGGACGAAAAGCACACCTACTGGTTTTCCAAGGCAGTTGAGGGCATGGGCCGCAGTGTGTGTCAATAGTACACAGGATCCATTACATAATCTGGATAAAAGTTTTCTCTCTCATTCCTCTCACTCATGGCTTACGTTTCTAGCTTTGGCGTCCTGTGCGGTGCTTATGTAATTAACATGGTTTCATTCCCGCTCTTGCCGCTGTAGCAGCACAGCTACGGTCCGACATAAAACAGATGGCCTGTAGAATAGGTTAGCGGAGTTTGATGCTGCCAAACAACAGAGTTTGTATTCATTAAAGGGCAGGAGATTCAAAAACAAATAATATGAAATGCATTGTTTATTAGTTTTCCTGTTTTACCCCCTTTCCTGCTTCCTTTCCGAGATTATTTTAGGGCTTTATGGATAAACTGAAGCTCATGCTCCTCTGCTCTGCATGATATTCCTCAGCGCCTATCTTCTCACGAACACACACAAACACACACACTCCCCAAGCCTCTCATTTAACTGCATGATGTAATCTACCCCACTTTTTTGTGCATGTCTAAATAATGACTAATGTTCTCAGTCTTGACCCCTTTCTTTTTTTTATGCTTCTCATTTTTCTTTCCTCCTATTTGCTTTCTGCTAACTCACGTCACTAAGGAGTTTGATCCAAACCAGCCTCAGAAGCAACTGGAGGATCAGAGAAGGGTAGGTAAAGAAATGGGGCATGGGACGCACACCCTGGCCACCGCTTGAGTTGCCTGTTCACAAACTCGCCCTGTTCACACCCTCCTGTTTGATCCAAATGGGTGGAGGCTTCTCTGGATGACTATTTGCTCTTTAAGTTTGAAATGATCTGTTAAGTAGGTGATTAACATCTTGATATTGTGTGTGTGGTTCCACGGACTCGGATTCGGGTTTTTTTCGAGTGAGCAGTTGGGTTTGTTTTTAACTGTGTAATCACTGAATTAGGATTAGTCTTAATTGGTGTGGTGTCTTGTATCCGAGGCCTCTGGTATTATGAGGTCAGATGTGACTAAAGAAAGGGATCTAGCGTTATCAGATTCTGTCTTCCTTTCTGACCTCTTTCTGAATGAACTAATCAGATGTAACAGGATGAGGTAGGGTTTGGTCTTGAGGAGGAGTTGAGTGGCATCCCACAAAGGAAATTAATTCGGGAACACCTTCCTTGAAGCCTATTTATGTAACACATTACTGAGAATTCAATATAATATATTATAATAATGCACCTTTAGACAGTTATAACATACTGCATAACCTATACATAGTTACACCTTTGCTAAGTGAGCACTCAGAGTGTATTATGAGATATGATCTTTAAAGGTGTAGCAAGTATTATTATGAAGCAGTATAAGCCAAAGCAGTTTAGCATTTTTAATACCCTATCATTCAAAAGTTTGGTTAAGATTAAACTGCACTGTAAAAACGGTAATATTGTGAAGCATAACAATTTAAGATAACTGTTTTCTATTGTAGTTTTTTTTTTAAGCATTATTTATTTCTATGGTGCTGAAGAAATATTTCTTATTATGAATGATTAAAAAAATTTTTTTTAGGACTGAATAGAAAGTTCAAGAGAAATGTCTTTATTTAGAGGCTTGATTTAATTTATTTCTGTTTTTTTTTTTTTTTTTTTAATAGAAATACTTTATATGTCTTTACTATCACTTTTGATCAATTTAACACATTCTTCCTGAATTAAACTATTAATAATAACTATTAAAGAAAATCTAACTGACTCCAAACACGAACAATAAACAGGCTTCAAGTTAAAGGGGTCATGACATGGATTTTTTCATTTTAATATGTTCCTTGAAGTTTACTTATAACATTAATAACGTTTTTTTTTGCACAAAAAACAAATAAATATGTGGAAAAATCATTATTTTCTGCCCCTCTCTCTGAAACGACCTGTTTTTAAGGGGCATGTCCTTGAAGTCTTCTCAGTAATCAGCCACTGTTATGATCGACTAACGTCATTGCAAACTAACTGCATCAATGCCTCCTCGCTATTGCATGTGAGTGTTTTGACAACATAATCAAAATAAAACAGTTATTTCCAGACAAAGCATTATGAAATCATTTACTTACTGTTTGTGATGCGGCTGCAGTCAGATCTAGTACTGCTTCATCTTTCCACAAATGTTTCTTTGTGAACTCTCCATGGCACTGTGCCTCGTTTACAAAACAAAATGCTCCGACCAATCCTCTGACTCGATCTGGGGTGCCATTAAAAATAAACTATCCACTTGTTACTTGCGCTGGGATCCTTCTGATGTCTGTACAAAGACGCAAACGAGCTTTTTAAACCTTTCTTTCACACACATCTCTCACTCGCACAGACTCGAATGCGCATCTGTATACTGTAACCACTGTAAACAAGATGGCGGCAGTGATTGTAATTTCAGTTTGCTTTTGACTCGCATTTTGCGGCTGAACACCAGTGGACAGGGCCTATGGTGAGGAAGACGACAATTTGTCGATGTCTTGCTCTGGAGGCAGTGTTTATGCGAACGACTGCACCCAGGTGACGTCACCTTGTCCCTCGGATCCAAAATGAGCTGTTTTTAGAGCTTGATTTAAATAAATGCTTTGTTTATAATGAGGAGGATGTTTTAAGCTATGAAACCTGCAGGACTTTTAATGGTACAAAGTCCTCTTATATGCCAAAAGATCAAAGATCTCTTGTCATGACCCCTTTAATGCTGGAAAACTCTGTTTCTCATTGGCCAGCTGTGGAATGATACGTATGTGTATTTCTCCGTTAAAAAAGATACAATATAATATCTAAAATCTGTATTAAAAATTATTTCTTGATTTTCAAATCCACCATTTGATGATGTCTGTCATGGTGGCACACTGATGTTCGGCATTGATGATGTATGTCATAATGTCCCTCCTGTGTCTCCGCCCCCTTCCCTGTTGTCAGAGTGAAGCTTTGAGGCAAGTCCTGGTGAACCGTTACTATGGAAACTTCAAGCCGGGAGGCAGGCGAGACAGTTTGACCAATTTCAGCAACGGGCCACTCACCCCCGGCGGGCAGACCAAGACTCCTACAGGTTTGTGCAGCACCTTAAGTTTCTTATAATAGATGATTCAAGCTGACCTTTTCAAACATAGACACCAACTTCTTTTTTTAATACCCCACTGCTAAAGATACCTCACTTCCTCTTCGACCACTTTCTTCTTTATGCTATGTGTCCTATATATTCAGAGCCATCACTGTTGCCAGGCGACAAGAATGTGGCACCTGCACTTCCTGTGTGAATAGCCTCCAGACGAACCTTTTTAAGAAAGTCTAGCGAGTGTGTTAAAGCAGATATCTCTTTAAGGGAAACTGACTGCAGATGATAGGAAAACTAGGTTTTGGTCAAACTTTGACCCAAACTTACCACAAAGGTCATTTATTGAGTACCTGTCCTTAGATTTCATGTAAAATTAGTGCAACATCTCATCAAAAAGGCCTGCTCAACAGAGTTTTGGCCATGAATTGGTTTGATTTTATTTGATTTTTTTTGTACCATTAAAATTTTATCGAAACTGAAAAAGGGCAGCAATTATATGAGAAATGGACTTGTATTTGGACAAAATTATAATAATTTTAATAATTATTTACTTCTGTAATTAATGAAATACGTTTTCAGCGAATGTGTGTACATGCACATTAAAATTCTAAGTAATTTCAAAATATTGTCATGATCTGTCATATAAATGCATTGAACTGATTAAGCCAATATTCCAGTGCCTGGTAAGATCTTTTAATGTTTATAAAAGAAGTCTCTCATGCTCTCAATGCTGAACTTATTTGATGTAAAATGCAGTAAAAACATATTTACATTATTATAAAAATAAATGTTTAATTTCTTAAATGTTAAACATTACATATTCAGATATTAAAGTGCATGTTTGTAGATCATTTTTCATATTAGAAATAATTTATTCCTGTAATAGCAAAGCTAAATTTTCATATGCTGATTTGGTTGACAATTATATTAAACATTTAACTTGTTACAGTCAATGTCAAAAAGTTGTGCTACTTGATGTATTTGTGGAACCACAATATGTTGTTTTGCTGGATTTTTTTGATGAAGAGAACGTTAAAAAAGAACAGAATTTATTTGCAATCAATAGCAATTTGTAGCATCAGACATTTCTGTCACTTTTGATTAATTCAGTGCATCCTTGCAAAATAAAAAAATGTATTTCTTTCAAAAACGTACCCTCTCTTGAAACTTTTGAACTGTGGTATGCATATAATATTTATATTTATTATTCTTTATTCCCAGGAGGTGGTGGAGGTTCAGTGGGCAGTCGAGGGGAGATTAGTCTGGCAGAAGTGCAGTGTCATCTGGACAGAGAAGGTGCATCTGACCTGGTCATTGACCTCATCATGAACGCCACGAGTGACCGAATCTTCCAGGAAAGCATCCTGCTGGCCATCGCTCTGCTGGAGGGAGGGAACCCTGTCATACAGGTGAGATCAGCTGGGGGTTGTTTTTATGACTTACATGAGCCTCTGTACTGCTTTTAAACCTCTCATGTCATGTGCAAAATCTGCGCTGAATTCAGATACTGTAGTAAACGGTGTTTGTGGCACTTGTGTGTCAGCTGATCCAGGGCATATGTGGTAAAATCAACAGTATACATGACAGAGCTAATTACCATGTGAACTAAAGCGTATCCAGACCCTTTATCTGAATTGCTGTTTTGATGCAAGGTGGGGTTTTTGCATATCTCATCTATGTGTAGGAAAGCTGTGTCCTTTCCTTTGAAATGCAGGGTATCCTCCCTTGGTGCAAAACAGGAAGAGGGAAGGAGAGCATGCATTGAATTGAGATAAGAAAACACTAATAAGGCCGCTACAGGCGGGACAGATAGCTCGGGTCACTGAGGAGTCAGTGGGTAAATTGAAGAAAACAGAAAGTGCAGAGAGAGAGAAAATGAGAGAGGAACTAAAGGAATGCATGGAGGCTAAGGCTGTTTTCAAGAATAGCAACTTTCTACTTAATGAATATATTTATGTTAGGTTAAAAGGACTTGACAGATCATCTTTACAACAAAAATGGGTATTTTTCATTTTTGATATGTTTGTTCATATTTGGCTGTTTTGTTTAAAAATGCTAATTTAAAAGAAATAAATCAAAAAAGAAATTGCAGACTGACTTAGAGGTTTTAGTCATTTTTGTTTTGATGATGGCTTTGCCATTTTTAGTAGGTTTTCTTTCTTTTTTTTAGTGTTTATCAAGTTCAAATTAAAATTAGAAAAGTTAAAATTTTTATATTTTATTTCAGTTAACATTTTTTTAATTAATGTTTTAAAAGCACATATATATATATATATATATATATATATATATATATATATATATATATATATATATATATATAATTTTTTATTTTTTTTTTTAGCTTAAAGTGGTATACTAGTCATTTTGGCAAAATAAATAATCTGTATATTTTATGCATACAGAAAATGTGCATAAAGCCACTGTATTTTGCAGTATTGGCAGTAGTCTGATAGTAATATGTTAATCAGTGACACTAAGGCAAAGCGAGCACTCAGATTGTCAACTGGAGGCAGTCCAGTTCAGAGCAGGGCCACACGTCACCGTCTGCAGTCACACAGTCAGGGTTTTGCAGGTGCAGTGCGGTTGCTATGGCAACCTGTTAAATGGCTAGCCTCGATGCAAGGTTGCGCGCGGACAGGGAGGGTGATGCATGGCGGCGGAGGCAGTCAATGTCAAATTTTGTAGTCAGATTGTTGAGCAATTAGATGTCCCGGTCTGGCAGGGCTGGTTTCTGTGCTTGTGTATTTGCGTGGGTGCTTTTGTAAATAGGCGCGTTGCATAATCAGCCCTGTTATTAGCATAGGCATTCTACTTGATGATACTCCGGCTTCCCAACAGGCACACGCTCACATGACTGCATTACATAAGCCAAGCCCATCGTGAATAATGTAGAAAACACTCTTGACAGCTCCGCGTCTGTGCTAACTGGGTCACTGTGTGCTTTTGTGATTGAGAGACACAAGAAGAGAGGAAAGTGATTGAGAGGGACAGATACAGGTACACACACAGAGATAAAAGTGTCTGTAATGACGTGAAATGTTGTGTTCTCCTTATCATGTCAATGTGGCCCCTTTTGTTTACCTTATAAAGGCTCACAAAATCTCATACATCTCAGTCCTTATAAATCTCACAAAACGTGTGGGTCATATTTCACCTCAAAATTACATTAAAACAAGTTAAATAATTATTCTGCAAGAACATGAAACCTATTTTTAGGGATATTTTTACTCAAGTTGTTCTAAAATAATTTTTCTAACCTTTTAGGATTTCCAAACCTATGTCAGTTTCTTTCTTTTGCTGAAGATCTATCTATCTATTACTGTTTTTCAGTTATGATTTAAAATAATGCTGTTTTATATATATATATATATATATATATATATATATATATATATATATATATATATATATATATATATATATATATATATATATATATATACATATATACGGTATATAATATAAACTGTACTGTAATAGGCTTCATATCTATTTAATTAGATTTTGGGTGTAATTTTGGTCTAGAAATGAATCTGGAGTTTAGGACTATGCAAATTAATTTCGGTCCCACTTTATATTAAGTGGCCTTAATTACTATGTACTTGCATAAAAAAATAAGTACTACTGAGGTGGGATACGGATAAGGTTTGGGATGTTAGGGACGGTTAAGGTGTGAGGGATGGGTCAACGGTGTAATTATAAATATAATTACAGAAATTACTTACAGAT
This sequence comes from Acrossocheilus fasciatus, assembly GCA_036784905.1. Lineage (NCBI taxonomy): Eukaryota > Metazoa > Chordata > Actinopteri > Cypriniformes > Cyprinidae > Acrossocheilus > Acrossocheilus fasciatus. The sequence goes on along the minus strand of CM071948.1, from coordinate 25,202,477 downwards.
GTAATTACATGCAGGTTTTTTTTTTTTTTAATATAAGTACAATGTAAAAACATGTATGTACACAATAAGTGCATTGTACCAAATAATTAATTTAAATATAAGTACATAGTAGTTAAGGCCACTTAATATAAAGTGGTACCTACATTTCAAACAATTTCAGTCTCTATCCCAGACAGAAATTTATTTGGAGAAAATGGAAAAAAGAAATTAATGACCATAATATAATAATAATAATAATAATAATAATAATAATAATAATAATAATAATGAATAACTAAGAAATTAATTTAAATTAAATTGAATTAATAAATAGACATAGTGAAGAGCTTTAGCTAGGATACATGATAAATGATCATTTACATGCTGTACATACTATCAATATAAAGATATTACAACATATATAGCCATGATCTGTAAACACCACTGTTTTTACATTACAGTGATCAGAATGATATTTTTAATATTATGATAATAAGAATTGAGGATGTAAATGTGCATAAATTAAATTGAAATAATTTTACAATGCATAAAAAATCTATAATGGTCTTTAAATAGTCTCTTTTTTTCTGTCTTTAATTCCAGATAATGTGTTACAAACCTGTTGCGCTTGTCAGCGTCAGCCTGTGCGTTGGGTTAAGCATTGGTTAAGCATTCTTGCAGCGCTAAAAGGGTTTTGTGGATAACCTGCATGACACATTTGCAGCCGGTTTGCAGAGTCATTTGGGTGTCTTTTGAAGGATGTGAAGAAACCACATGAAAGAAGGAGAGAACTAGGGGGTAGTCTGCACTTTAAGTGTGTGTATGTGTGTGTGCGGGGTAACATTCTCTAGTGTTAATAGGGGAATTACTGAGTTTACTCATTGTAAATCAGCTTCTTTTAAGAGGATTTATTTGCTGTCCTCTGCTACACCTTTCTCAGTAAGTGCTCAGGGTTTGCAAGTTCTTAAACTCCAGATTCACTTCATTCTATATCTCTAGGCCAAAATTACACCCAAAAGCAAATTAAATAGATAAGAAGCCTATTATACTACAGTTTATATATATGTTAACACTTTAGTATAGGGAACAATTCTCACTATTAACTAGTTGCTTATTAGCATGTATATTATTAAAATATTGGCTGTTTATACTTATTAAACACACATTCTGCATGACCATACCCTACATCCCTAATCCTATCCAATACCTAAACTTAACAATTACTTTACTAACTATTAATAACTATTATTATATTATATTATATTATATTATATTATATTATATTATATTATATTATATTATATTATATTATATTATATTATATTATATTATATTATATTATATTATTATCAAAATAAATAAAAAGCCTTTTGATGTTTTTTTTGCATTGTGATGATTAGATTGTTTTATTGTTTTATTTTATATTATATTAACATTTTATTATTTTATAGTATCAAAATAATCATAAAATAATTAATTATTAAAAATATTTATAATAATTATAATATTTAAATTGGTAATTTGTTTCTGCCTCATTGAAATGTTGTACTACATTTGAATAATTCTAATTTAAAAGTAAAAAATTCTATTACATTGAAGCGGAATAAGCGTTAAAAACAGACACACACAAAATTAAAATTAATGAAATTAAAATAATGAAAGTAATGCCACAGTTAAAAAAATATGCAATGGCTCCTTAAATATGGGGAATTTAATTTTTACTACTTCTGTTTATTTTGAGGTCAAATGTGACCCAGGCATGTTTTAAGAAGATTTCAGATATGAAAGTATGTTGAATTCAAAAGCATTTTGATAAGAACAGGAATTTGGAGGTCCTTGGTGGTTTGCTAGATCATATCTCAAGGGTGTTTAAAGGTTAGTTGAGTCAGTAAGTGCATCATTGTCGGCATGACATTGATAAAAAGAGCCATGTGATTGGATGACTGTACTGAGTGACCCGGTATAGATAGAGAAGTGAAACGGGCCAAACAGCGAACCCTGGGTTTGTGGATTTGGTTTGACGTATTACGCAGATTGAATGAAAACCAAAAAAGTGCAGGCAGCTCAAGAGGTAATACTAAGCAAGGATGCTCTTGCTGATGTAAGTTCTTTGCTTGCTGTAACGTGAGATATTTTTGTACAGGGTTTTTCAATCCTTGTTTATAGATGGTCAGGCAGGTTGATAATTTGGCTTAATGCTGCAAAACTATTCCCATGAAAAGAAGAAAGATATCAACTTTAAAGCTCCTCATTAGAGCCATACAAGTGGTCTTTTGTGGCGCTGAGTGAATCTGAAACATATCAGAGGATGAATCGCATTACTTGGCCTTGCATAATATGGCCTGGTTCATGAACAGAGAGGCATTTGTTTGGTCACTGCACAACAACACAAGCCAATTGCCCTCCACAATTTGTTTGTTTACAGAGGTATTCTGAGGTGGTTGTTAGGATAAAACATGCTGTTACCAGGGAAAGGGAAAAAGAGGGATGCAATCTGAGGAGAGAGAGGTAATGGACTGAATAATAGGGAAGCAGATAGATTATGCAAAAGTTGAGCGCAGAGCGAGCAAAGCAGGCAGAGAGGACGGGGAAGTGTGTTGGTGAACACAAAGAGAAGTGCGACAGGGCAAACCACATTTTCATGCTGTCTAGCCTGCCCAACTTCCAGATCTGTGTGGAAATGCGTATCTGTATATGTGTGCACACTTGCTCATGGCTTTACCACATACCTAATATGGACCAGCTACAACAATACAGTAAGAACAAGGGACTTTCCCAAACAGGATTATTGTGCAAGGCTACTTTTGCATGGACATGGCGCTAAATTTAGTCGCTGTGCCCAAACTGACCTGTGCAATGAGGTTTGTCTCGCTCCATTTAGGCCTTGCTGTTTGTTGCAGCAGTTGAAAAAAAAGGCTGTGATTATGGAAAGGTTTGACAAGAGGACGTGACTCAAGTGCAAATCGTTTTTCCACTCATTTGTTATGGTGATATGTTGTTAAATGTTGTGATGGATGAGTTGAGAGGCTATCAAAAAGATATTTCAGTTTGTTTTTGTTCAGTATGATTTATACATTTATCAATGTGCACTACCGTTCAAACGTTTGAGGTCAGTAATATAATTTTGTATACTTATATTCAGAAAGTATGCTTTTAATTGATCAAAAGTGACAGTAAAGACTTTGACATAGTTCAGGGAAATTCATTAAAGATTCCTGAAAAATATACTGTATTTCCACAAAAATATTAAGCAGTGTGATTTAAAATGCTGAAAATTCATATTTGCCATCACACAAATAAATTAAATTTTAAAATATATTGAAATAGAAAAGTTATTTTAAATTGCAACAATATTTGACAATATTACTGTATTTTTGTTCAAATAAATGCTGCCATTGTGAGCATGAGACACTTATTTCAAAAATAATAAATAAATTTTGTTGGTAGTGTAACAATAAACCAAAAACAGCTTTTTTTAAAAAAAAAAACAGCCTTTTTTTGAGAGCAGTGCTGCATTGTGTACAGCGTTACCGGGGAAACAGCTATTTAAGGCTCCAAAAGCAGCACCTAGTGGCAAAAAATGAATTGGCATTTTCATTCAGACCAACGCAAAAAGACCAACAAGTGGGTGGGCAATATGCTAATGTTTCATGTTGATGTCAGCATGAAACGGCTTGGGATTCGTTTTAAAAATGACTCGTTTCAATGATTCAGAGTGGGCGCTTTCTTTTGAGAGACAAGAACTTTATACACGGTGCACTTTCAGATTTAAAACTTTGCAGGATGTTTTCATTCACTTAGAGCTGTGTTGCATGAAAGGGCATTTTCAAAAATCCATAATAGGGGCACTTTAAGATATTATTTGTTTTAGGAAGCCTTCGCACCTCTTAAGACATTTTAAAGAAGCCTTTATTTTATTTTATTTTTTACCTTTTTTTTTTTTTTTTATCTATACAGAACTTTGGTAAACTGTTGTTTTATAGATACATTTTTATTTGATTTTCCAAAAACAAAAATAATATTTTATGAAACTGACAGTCTCAATGTTGTCATATTGCTGATATTATGAAATGCATCGTTAGTGCCATCAATTTTATGGCGTTCACCTTGAGCACCTTAGAATCATTGTAGCTAGCGTTGCATGAGCAAACAATTAAATGTAAATTTAATTTTAAAATTAAATTAACATTTTAAATTAAATTTTCAGCATTTTTTTAAAAGATTTTTTTAATCCAGTTTCATTTTAAAATCTCAAAATTTGCACTTGTCACGACTAGGCCTCAAGTCTGTGTTTATTGTTGCTTTTCCTAAACCACCCACCAGAGTCATCTGAAAGTCACAGGTTGCCATTGAAAAATGATGAGGTCACAGGATACATGAGATCCAATTTAACACACTTGAAGCAGCCGACAATGAACTGAATAGATATAATTAGGAAGGGTGGAAATTACCATCCTAAATCAGAATCCATTGGCGTTCGGCTCAGATACGGGCCTGTATTCTGCAAAACCTCCAGGCCAGACAGAAGTCGGAAGGGCAGACGGGACTTCATCTGTGGTGAGTAATGCTCAAGTAGGAGTGGGAGGGAACGAGAGACAGCGAGAGTACAGTGCTAAAGCAGAGTGTGTGTGAGAACAGCCGAGTTCTGGATGACCCATGACGGAAGCATCGCCCACTCACTCTACAGCAAGTGGGCAGCAAGCCTGAGACGCTTGAGCAGCTATTCACATACACACACACAATCTCCCGCTCTGTGACGTCAGTGTATGCGGTCCTCTGTGACACAACGATGTAAAATACTCACATCAAACATTCTAGAAGATCAGATATATACTCACAGAGCCAAAGTCCATTTATAAATAGACGCTCATAATCAACCTGTTTTTAAGCAGCACGTAAAAAGGTTTCGCAAGAGACCATATTTTACATCATAGATTACTATAGGATAAGTTCTTGGTGAATTGCATGAGTCAAATTAAATTTTTTCCATGCTAAAACACAATGGTGTTAATAATTTGAAATGATTGTATTATGTAAGAAGAAAATGCTGAGACAGCTGAGATCAGATCTGAGAAATGCATCAAATTGGCTGCAGAGGACAAAGATAATTCATTTAGCTTACCCATCATTATAAAAAACATATTTGACCATAGAATGTCATGGTTGACCAATCAGATGCTTGATGTATTTCAGAGACCTTAAAGGGATAGTTCCAGTGTTGTATTGTTAAATGAAACCATTAAGGATTGTTAGTGCTGTCAAAGTTAACGCGTTAACGCAAAATCATATTAACGGCACTAATTTTTTTAACGCACGGTTAACGTAGCGCATATTTTCTGTTTGACCCATGGCCCAACCCCTAGTTGGAGAAATGGAGATACACAGTGTTGCCAACTTAGCGACATTGCAGGCCCCTTTAGCAATTTTTTTTTTTCCCCCTTCAAAAAAGCACCCAAACCTTATTTAGTTTCTGAGAATCGTCGGTACTGCTCTCCCAGCACTTGCGTGCACCTTTCTCTCTCTCTCTCTCTGCGTCTCGCGCGGCAGAGAGGAGCAGCGCTTTAATTCAGTTGAACACAGATATTATGTAGCTTCTCTAATTTTACATGCAAGTATAGCATGAAATCACAGCACAGATATTGTCTTTATCTTATGTGTATTTGATTTCATCAGACGACGGCTTGATTATCAGGATTTTTGTGCAGATTAACATCTTGGAAGGGAGAGCTGGTTATGTAGTCTTTATGGGTCGCGTTTCAGTCACTATTTCATATTCATTCCATTGTTTGACAACAGAAACAGTAAAATATACCAATGAAAACAGTTTTATTGAGAATTTAGCTGCATCAAAATGGGCACAGAGAGAGACAAACTAATGTAATAATAAATAATAAATGTACATTTAGCATTTTCAGAAGACCTGCCCTGTCATGCAAAAATGTACACAGGTTTGTGTCAGTAAATTGCTCAGTGCAAACAAAGAGAAGAAGTCATTCTTCATGTGTCTAATAGACATGAACAAATTCTTTGAAAAACATCTTTGACCTTTGAAGCATTATGTTGACTGAGGTTTCAATAATAAACATGCATTTGCATAAAGCATCCATATTTATCCATGCCCATGTTGATTAGAGTATTAAAAACTTGAAAAGTATTAATTTAAGGTAAATTTAGAACAAATAACATCATGCGATTAATCGCGATAAATTTTTTTAAATCGATTGACAGCCCTAATATATATATATATATATATATATATATATATATATATATATATATATGCACACACATACACAGGGTGCGATTTGTATGGGGGGGATGGGGGGATTTCCCCCCCTCTGGTCTATGAATCCCAGCCTTTGCTGAATTATTTTTTATCCCCAGTGGGGATAAAAACCTCTCGCCCACCTGCTCCGACATCCCGATCTAAATCAAATGATTCGTGATACGTGATCCGATTGGAGCGCTTCGAAACGCAATGGTTTAACTGATTTGGACTTTCACAAATCTCCGTTGATACTGTGTTCTTTTGCTGGCTTTCTCTATATAATTTGTTGGTTGTTTGAATAACTGTGGAAATTAAATCATTACAATTAATAGGCCTAACATACAGTGATTTTATTAAACTGTGATCACATTTAAAACAATTTCTTTCGTATTAAAAACAGTGTAGTAAAACAACCTTCACCTATAGAGTTTTATACGCCTATAAAAAGTTTTCAAAAGCATCCCCCCCTCTGTTTTTTTCACAAATCGCACCCTATGTATATGTATATATATATATGTATATGTATATATGTATATGTATTTATATAATTTTTTAATAAATTTTTTTTTAAAGGAATTAAATAGAATATAACAGAGTGTGTGTGTGTGTGTGTGTGTGTGTGTGTGTGTGTGTGTGTGTGTGTGTGTGTGCACGCATTTTTGTGACATGAGGACATAAATTTCTATAATGATAAGGGTATGACAGGTATTACAAGGAGAAGATGATGTTTCCGGACATTACCCCATGTCCCCACTTTTCAAAACGCTTAGAAATCACACAGAATGGTGTGTATTGAAAATCTGAAATAGCACAAAGTTTCCTGTAAGGGGTAGGTTTAGGTGTAGGACAATAGCACATACAGTTTGTACAGTATAAAAACCATTACGCCTATGGGATGTCCCCACTTTTCACAAAAACAAACGTACGTGTGTGTGTGTGTGTGTGTGTGTGTGTGTGTGTGTGTGTGTGTGTGTGTGTGTGTGTTTAAAAAAAAAAAAAAGCATACGTATACATTTTAATACATCTAAACATTGGCAGACTGAAATGTTTTGGTTGAAGTAATACAATTTCTAAAACTAACGCTGAAATAAAAATAAATTAAAATATTAAAATCCAAAATAAATCAAATTAAATGCAATTAAAATAAATCTGAAAATATAATTCAAAATATTATTAATAAATACTGTAATAGTATCTAAATAATAATTTATACCCTCATTTATTTTATTTTTATTGTTTTTATTTTATTATAATTTATTTCTTTATTTAGTTAGTTTTGGAGGTGGTGGTGTTTTTTTCCCTTTCATTGTATAGGGCAAAACAATTTTCTTCAAAATATCATCTTTAAGAATTTTCCTGTTTGGTGAACTATCCCTTGAAGCACTCTTTTTTGGCTTTACAGCATATGCTGCATCTTAGTCTCTTTTAAAAAGAGAAAGTGACACATTCATTTGAATGCAGGAGATGAGCCGTGTTATTTCCAGCTGGTCCGCACACACGTACACACACAGACAGACACAGACAGACACACACACACACACACACACACACACACACACACACACACACACAGACACACACACAGACACACACAGACACTCACAGACACTCACAGACACACACAGACACACACACACACACACACGCACACGCACACGCACGTATGGCTTGGCGATTTCCTGAGAAAAGTATAAATAGAAATGTGTTCCCTGCACCTGGGAGGGCAAAGAAGGCTCTCCATACTTGAGCCTTAGAAATTGGCCCACAGATTGGGATCCAAAGGTCAGGGCTTTTTTTTTTGCCTCTATTGTCAGATGATTTTTTTTTTTTTATTGCAGTTGTCATCATCTGGTCAGCTTCTGACTCATGGCTCCATTTGAACCTTTTCATTGGTGTTCAAAAGAGACTAGATGCAGAAGAATGACAATATCACTCTTTTGAACTCAAAACCTTGACTCTTACTCTAATCAGGCCTGTTATGTAACATTAGAAAAATGGCGTCAGGTGTAGCAGTACAAATTCAAACTGGAGGACTCCTCCTGAGGTTTCAGGTCGCACCCCACACCTGTCGCCTGCCACATAAGTGCACGCACCTCAGTTAAACATTAGCTTGTGACCTACATAACAAACACCCTGTGTGTGTGTCCACGCGCGTGTGTGTGTGTGTGAGGAGGAAGTGCTTGTGTGTGTTTGTTAATTCCATGACTTATAAATATTTACACTCGTTTTCAGACTTTGTCACGGTCGCAGTCGTCCTTGGAGATGTTCTGTGCACTTGAAGTTAGCCGTGTGCGTAGCATAGCTGTTTTTGCTCACGGCCCTCTTGATTACCGTAAATCCAAACAGCCTCACAAGACACGAGCAGACACACACGAGTGTAATGAAGCACAACAGGTGTGAGTGCTATTACTCAACAGGCATGTGAGAGTGCGTCTAAAGCTGACCTCGGCTTTATTTACATCCAGCTTTTTTTAAACCGTTTAAAGCCTAGCATATAAAATAATAGTCAGGAAAAAAACAAGTATATGTATGTACATACATGCATGCATACATACATACACACACATATACATATACATATACATACATACATACATACATACATACATACATACACACACACACACACACACACACACACACACACACACACACACACACACACACACACACACACACTGCTCAAAAACAATTAAAGGAACACTTTGAAAACACATTCAATGTTATCAATTCCTTCATCCTCCAGGAACTGCCTGCATACTCTCGCCACTGGTCCTCCTTGCACAAAGGAGCAGATACCGGTCCTGCGGATGAGTAAAGGGCCTTCTACAGCCCTGTCTAGCTCTCCTAGAATAACTGCCTGTCTCGTGGAATCTCCTCCATGCTCTTGAGACTGTGCTGGGAGACACAGCACCTCTGTAGGGTCCAGGTGTCACCTCAAGCTACCGGTAGTGACACTGACCCTAACCAAATGCAAAACCAATAAAAAACAGTCAGAAAAGATTAGTAGGGAAAACAATGTCAGTGGCCTCCACCTGTAAAACTGATTTGGGGGTCGTCTCATTGTTGCCCAGCTAGTGCACCTGTTGTTAATTTCATTAACATCAAAGCAGCTGAAACTGATTAACAACCCCCTCTGCTAGGAGTTTAATTGACTTGATGCTATACTCTGATTAAAAAGTGTTCCTTTTTAAGTTTTTTTTTGAGCAGTATATATAGGGGTCAGAACCAGAAGGGCGTAAGTGACATTTTTGGTGAAATGTAGATAAATATATATATAATATGAAATATATATATCGTATCATCATATATGATATATATATCAAATGAAAGCTCTTAATGAGTTTCTGACAAAAGTACTGTGATCCATGAGTGTACACATTTTTATTATAAACAACTGAAATCAGTACACAAAGTCAGATCAAACTATGGTTAAAATTTTTGTTTTGGCTCTCCTGTAAAGTTGATGATATGTCACTTACGCCTTTCTGGTTCTCACCCCTCTATATATATAATGTATGTATTATTGATCAGTTTATTGAAAGACAAAATGTCTGATAAAATCTAAAAACAAATTTCTTTTTTTTTTTAGTATAATATATCATACATTGGGCTTTTATGGCTCATATATGAAATTGTAGCTGATATTCAAGGAGGGAAAAAAAACCCTGTTTTATTTAGAGGGAAAAATAGCAAAAATATGAGCAAAAAAAGAGTAGGTGCAGTTACTGATATTCATAAGGCCAAAAAGTTAAAATTCTAATAGCTTGTAATATAAATAAATGAGATCGTTAGAAGCACATACTTGCATAAGTACTTTTTGCACATAGAATAAAATAAACATAAGGAAAACATTGCAAATAAAATTTGTTAGAATAGAAACTGTATACATTAATATACATCAGAAATAGAAATTACAACACAATGTAGAAAAAAAATCATGTATAAATATCAAATGCATACAAATATCAGTTGTCATCTTACAATAATGTCTTAGTAATATGATATTTAAATGCTTTAAGTTCAAAGTGCAGTAGTTTTTGTGAAGGCAAAAGATTGATGACAGATGTTGTATAATATTAATATTTGATACATTTTAACATGATTTTTTTTTAAATGGCGTGTAATATATATACAGGTGCATCTCAATAAATTAGAATGTCGTGGAAAAGTTCATTTATTTTAGTAATTCAACTCGTGAAATTGTGAAACTTGTGTATTAAATAAATTCAGTGCACACAGACTGAAGTAGTTTAAGTCTTTGGTTCTTTTAATTGTGATGATTTTGTGATCATGTGATCATTTAACAAAAACCCACCAATTCACTCTCAACAAATAAGTATAAGGTGACATGCCGATCAGCCAATCAACTCAAAACACCTGCAAATGTTTCCTGAGCCTTCAAAATGGTCTCTCAGTTTGGTTCACTAGGCTACACAATCATGAGAAAGACTGCTGATCTGACAGTTGTCCAGAAGACAATCATTGACACCCTTCACAAGGAGGGTAAGCCACAAACATTCATTGCCAAAGAAGCTGGCTGTTCACAGAGTGCTGTATCCAAGCATGTTAACAGAAAGTTGAGTGGAAGGAAAAAGTGTGGAAGAAAAAGATGCACAACCAACCGAGAGAACCGCAGCTTTATGAGGATTGTCAAGCAAAATCAATTCAAGAATTTGGGTGGACTTCACAAGGAATGGACTGAGGCTGGGGTCAAGGCATCAAGAGCCACCACACACAGACGTGTCGAGGAATTTGGCTACAGTTGTCGTATTCCTCTTGTTAAGCCACTCCTGAACCACAGACAACGTCAGAGGCGTCTTACCTGGGCTAAGGAGAAGAAGAACTGGACTGTTGCCCAGTGGTCCAAAGTCCTCTTTTCAGATGATGATTTCCATTTGGAAACCAAGGTCCTAGAGTCTGGAGGAAGGGTGGAGAAGCTCATAGCCCAAGTTGCTTGAAGTCCAGTGTTAAGTTTCCACAGTCTGTGATGATTTGGGGTGCAATGTCATCTGCTGGTGTTGGTCCATTGTGTTTTTTGAAAACCAAAGTCACTGCACCCGTTTACCAAGAAATTTTGGAGCACTTCATGCTTCCTTCTGCTGACCAGCTTTTTAAAGATGCTGATTTCATTTTCCAGCAGGATTTGGCACCTGCCCACAATGCCCAAAGCACCAAAAGTTGGTTAAATGACCATGGTGTTGGTGTGCTTGACTGGCCAGCAAGCTCGCCAGACCTGAACCCCACAGAGAATCTATGGGGTATTGTCAAGAGGAAAATGAGAAACAAGAAACCAAAAAATGCAGATGAGCTGAAGGCCACTGTCAACGAAACCTGGGCTTCATACCCCCTCAGCAGTGCCACAAACTGATCACCTTCATGCCACGCCGAATTGAGACAATAATTAAAGCAAAAAGAGCCCCTACCAAGTATTGAGTACATATACAGTAAATGAACATACTTTCCAGAAGGCCAACAATTCACTAAAAATGTTTTTTTTTTATTGGTCTTATGAAGTATTCTAATTTGTTGAGATGGTGGATTTTTGTTAAATGTGAGCCAAAATCATCACAATTAAAAGAACCAAAGACTTAAACTACTTCAGTCTGTGTGCACTGAATTTATTTAATACACGAGTCCGTTCAGAATCAGCTACATAAAGCAGGTCGGCTGACTCGATTTCCTTCTCACATAGTCCAGTAGCGTCAGTCTATTTCTCTGTTGAAGCCGAGCGTCCATTGACTTCAATGGAGCTGCTTCGAACAGTTTTTTTCAGAGCTTTGAAACTAGACGGTCATTGAGTAAATGCTGCGATTATGTCCCGCCCCTGGACGCTCAGCATCTCTGGGGGTGAATGGAGGAGTGGACTGGCCTGGAGTCCGGGCTTCTGCGTGATGATTGGAGGGTCTGCATCTCCTTTTGATTGACAGCGATTTTGTGCAATAAAAAGTCGCTGACGCTGAAGCTATTCGAGCTCAGTCCCATCGCGGCTTTGCACTTGGTTCTTATCAATCATTATATATATTTTTTTTATTTATTTATAATATTATGTTTTAATATACATGCTGCTAACTCGGAAATTTCAAGATATGCGAGCAAAAAAATGCTCCTGACACTTAGGCAATACGACACGAGAAAGAGTGCTGTTTTTGTTTCGTTTGTGTTCGAATCCAAATCCGCGTTTGTTTGGGAGAATCACTGATTCACTAAGAAGCCATTCATAAAAACAGTCACTTGATTCGCTCCTGAAGGATTCAGCCGTTTTGAAAGAATCATTTGAATGACTCAGTGATTCAATCACGAACTTCTGCCACCTGCTGGCCGTTTTTAAGTTTCCCGTCTAAAAGTAGGCATATATTACATTATTTTCCAACATATTTCTATATTCAGAATTTAGTATTTAAAACATTAATCTCATAACATTATTTATGCAATTATAAATAGTCTAAATGAATAAATTCCACATCTAAATGTCACTTGATGCAGCTTCTGTGCAGTGCTAAGATGAGTTTTGTTTAGATCATTTCATGGATAACAATAGCCAGTCATTCATTCACATTAATTAAGTATTCAGAGAATAATATTGTCTGTTTTCACTTACATCTATTTATTTATTACATGATTCATTTTGTAGAATTGAATTATAAATTAAGCTGGTATTGTATCGTAAGACATTTTTATGGTATCATGACAACCCTATTATACACCACATTCCTTGTTTCAGTTTAACCTAATTCCCACATTTCCTCCGTCGAGTTTAATATCTTTTTTTTTTTTAGATTGTTTGTTCATTCATTCATTCATACAGTAGTCTAGGCTAGCGACAGGGTCACAGAGCATTTTCTTGAAAAGGAACGTAGGGCAGGATTTACGTATAAATAAATGGACAATTTTTATGATGTTGGCCGAAAATGAGCTTCCCCTCTTTGAAAGACCAGCAGCCGCCACTGCACCAGAGGTATCATCAAAGCCTGTCTTACGTATACACACACACACACATACACACACACACACACACACACACATATATATGGATAATTACATGGTTTTTACACGATTTTTGTGTGTGTGTGTGTGTGTGTGTGTGTGTGTGTGTGTGTGTGTGTGTGTGTGTGTGTGTGTGTGTGTGTGTATATGTGTAAAAACCTTATATTACTAACTATATAAAAATTTGTCTTACATTTACTTTACAAAACCTGAAGTGAGATATTGGCAGCTCAACCTGAAGTGAGATACTATATTAAAATGACTTATACTTGCTGACAAAAAGTGTAAGGCACGTAGTAGATTGTGTAAAATTGGCTTTCCATCATTTCTTATCATTTAGAGCCCTTAGAATGTTGCTTATCAAATATGATATAGTAGGCTGAATAGTGTTAACCCCCCTCTGTTTCTTATTATTATGGTCTGCTTCATGTGGCATCTTAGTGCTCTCTAATGGATTTAGTAAGTGCACTTGAAATCCTTAAGTTGATGCGTGTATATGCGTGTCATATTGCAGACTTTCCTTCAGCTGCTGTTGAAGTGTGAAGGACATCTCCCCACATCCCCAGCCGCCGCCGTGCGAGCCGTTCCCGTGGTTACGAGGCCGGGTGGGCACGACGGCACTGATTGAGCTTGCGCTTATAAATAGATCTTACATAACATCCTCTTGTTGATGCCAAGTGCTCGGATAGACGAGAAGGGGACGGAGGGAGGGAGGCGGTTGCTGGTTGACCTTTTGCTTTATGCGTTGATGCTGCTATTAGGGAGCTGCTCACGTTCACCTGCCTATGCAGAGTCTACTTCCTGTCGGGTCGTGGCTGGTCACCTCGCCTGGATAGACTGGTTGCTGTATAATGAGCTGACAGACTTCAAGATTCAGTCAAGATAACGATGGGTTCAAGGCCTAAGAAAGGCTTTGATGTTATAATAACAGGCAATTTAGCATTGGCATGAACATTTACTCCTGTGAATTTTCAGCAGCATAACTCCAGTCTTCAGTGTCACATGATCCCATTCTAATATGATGATTTGCTGCTCAAGAAACATCTATTTATTATTGTTAGATGTTGATAAATGATTTATTTGCAGTAGAAATCTTTTGTAACATTATGAATGACTAATTTTGTGTAGGGGTTTGTCCTTGAAGTCATCAGCTCATGATACAGCCACTTGTTCATTTATCACATGCAGTATGTTTATTTCTCACATGCATTATGAAGACCCATGTGCACTTGTGTCATGCAGCAAAAGTCAAATGTGTCTGTTAGTGTAGCGAGCTGACTGTATGAAGCTTGTACAACACTGGAAACTCTTGCATCAATTCCAGCTGTGCCAATAACACAATTCACAGCACTCCACGATATATGTATACATTAGTGCTGTCAAAATTAGCGTGTTAACGCAGGCGATTAATTTTTTCAAATTTAAGGCGTTAAAATTATTTAACGCCATTAACGCAGGGGCGAAGCCTAGGGTTGGCCACCCCACTCATCACTGCTGTTTCTGTCTGTTTTGTTCTTGACAAGAAGTGCATTTATTCAGTCGCAGAATGTCTTTACGATCACATCAGTCCGGAGAAGTTTCAGACGTGCGCTCCACTTCAGCACCAGGCGCGAGTCAAACATGCACGGAAACGGGCGCATGCTATAGCCTGTATCAATTCATGTCAAAGTGTGAAATAAACTACGTGCATGCACTATCGTGGTCAGTGAATGCATGAAGTTACCAAAAAGGCGATTAAACCGTGCCTTAAAACTATTAAATATACATGCATGTAATATGTTATATATGAGCTACATTAAGAACATGTCTCTGAAATGGTTTTCAAAACTGTCCTGGAGCAGCCCAGCATTGTCTCCCTCATCTAACACACCCGATTCAACTCGTCGGCTCATTAGTACAGATTGAAATGGGTCCGACCTGAAATGGGTCAGAAAAGGTGATGAGAGTTTAGAGAAAATATGATGCATGTCAGATCCGCGTCACATTCAGTAGCAGCAGCTCTTAAAGAAATAGCAGCCAGAAACAACCTAATAACCAGCTGCTGTGATGTCTGTTCATCAAGAATAAAAGAAAGATATGTTGTTTGTAGATTTATTTGAAGATTGAATGTGAATTTATTGCAATATAAAAGTATATTTAAAAACTTTAATGTTAGGTGGGATTAATCGCGATTAATCACGATTAATTTCAGAAAAAATGCGCGATTTAATTAGGTTTTTTTTTTTAATTGATTGACAGCACTAGTGTATGTGTGTGTGTATATGTATATGTATGTATGGCCCTGGACCACAAAACCAATTTTAAGTCGCTGGGGTATATTTGTAGCAATAGCCAAAAATACATTGTATGGGTCAAAATTATAAATTTTTCTTTTATGCCAAAAATCATTAGGATATTAAGTAAAGATCATGTTCCATGAAGATATTTTGTCAATTTCTTACTGTAAATATATCAAAACTTCATTTTTGATTAGTAATATGCATTGCTAAGAACTTCATTTAGACAACTTTAAAGGCGATTTTCTCAATATATAGATTTTTTTGCACTCTCAGATTCCAGATTTTCAAATAGTTGTATCTCTGCCAAATATTGTCCGATCATAACAAACCATACATCAATGGAAAGCGGATGAGGATGTATAAATCTCAATTTTAAAAAAATTGACACTTAAGACTGGTTTTATATGCTTTACAGCTTTTTTGCCTTAATGAATGAAATCATTATTTCAAAACTGCATTTTTGTCTTATCTTTGTATAATATTAAAATTTGTTTGATCTGAATCATTCAAGTGTGACAAATATGCAAAAAATAAAAACAGGAAGGGGGGGGGGGGGGGGGGGGGCGGAAAAAACATTTTCCCAACACTGTGTATTATTTATTTTAAATTTTCACTATTTAATGTATTTTAATTATATTATTTATATTATTAGTTAGACATGTATTTCATATTATTCATTCATTCACCTTTTCTAAATTTTTTTTTAATTTTGTACACATTAATATTCATTATTTGTAATTATTTTAACATTATTTAATTTATTTTTAATTATTTAATATATCATTATTAGTTATACATGTATTTGTTTTTTATACATCCATTTTTATTTAATTATACATTTACTAATTATAAATTATATTATTAATTATACATTTATTTATGTTATTTTATTATTTTGCCTATTCATTTTTACTTTTTAGCTAGCAGTATAGCTAAAATATGTTTTAAGATAACTTCAGCTGAGGCTATGCATGCATTATAATGCTACTTTAACAAACAATAATGATTAATTATTGTTCTTATAAACCAGGCTAAACTGCAACACTCTGTTTTATACAATGTTACGGGGGTCCCTGCTCCATTTTTATCCACTAAGGGATCCTTGGCCTTGAAATGCTTTGACGACTCCTGTCTAAAACACCTGGGAAACACTTTCCATGCTTATTTTCCCAACCGTTCCACTGTTTTGCTGTTTTCCTGGATGTGCGTCATATGGTAGTCAGGTGTTGACATGTTTACTGCGGCGTCACATCTGATGTGGCCGTCTTGTTTATAAGAGCAGTCATGAGACTTGCACATTTGAATGCCGTAATGCTATAAACTCCACTTCTCCACTGCTCTGGGGTCTTACATAACCTGTTGATTTGCTTCGCATTTTAATCTCTCGGAACGATTGGCTGCGTGTCAGGACTGCCTTCAATTAACTTGAGTGAGGAGGATTTAACAAAGAGGTCATTCACAGAAAGAGCTTAATTTTTTTATACGTTGTCCAATGACGTCCCGAGGTTTACAGGATGCGCTGGAGCAGATGAATCATTTTTTAAGTACGTCTCCTTTGTGTATATGTGTGTGTGTGTGTGCCGCTGTGGGTGTGTTGCATTTCTCATTCGCTTGCTGTTGTTTGAAAGAGGCCTGAATGACTGAGTTTACTGTTAACCTGGAAAGAAGGCTGGTTATGTAACGAGCTTTCAAAACTGCCCCAGAATTCGGCTGATAACTTGCACTCCTCCCTCCTTGTGTTGCACATCACACACTCGCTCCGTGCCTGTTTGGCTCCAGAAAAGTAGGGCAGGATTTTCCTCTGCGCTCTTCTCCCCTCCTTTTTTTCCCTGTCGTCCTGTGCAAGCATGCATGAGCAGCCTCTCACTGCTATCCCCTCCGCCACTCAGCTGATTACTGACTTATGTAAGGAAAAAAAAGAAAAAGAAATGAGTGAAAGTAGGACAGGATATACCAGAGAAAACCACTACCTAACCAGCGGGACGCTTTTATTCATAGAAGGAACTGAAAGTTTTCCTTTAGGATTTGTATTGGGATGTTGTATTCCTAAAACACAGTTTAATTTATAAAGACCTCATTTTTTTATTCAGAAGAAAATCAAACCATTTGAAGGGTTTTCTTTGGAAAGCAAGCACACTGTGTGAATTGTGTGCTTGTTTGTGTGAATGTGTCGACTGTGCCAGTCTTGTAGCACTTGGGACTTTGTTGGAGACAGATGGTGTAAAATCAGGTGAGCTGAGGGAGGCTCTCCAGGTTATTTCCGTGGTAATTGCTGTGTGTGTGTGTGTGTGTCGGGCCGCTCAGAGAGGGTTATATAACCGCAGTGGTGTGAGTCTGGCTGGCAGTAAACAGGGTGGAGGGGAGGGAGGGACGTGAGAACTCTGCTGAGGAGCATGGCTGCGCCACGCTGCTGACTTAACTCCTTGTGTGCTGGCACAGAATTGGCACATGCACATCAAAAGGTTTAATTGGAGTAAAATTTTCCATGCAAATGTAAATGATAAAAATAATTATACATTTAATTTTATATCTCAAAATATTTCTTTTTTTTAATTTATTATATATTAAACCATTTTATTTGTTTGTTTATATATATATAATAATAATATTATTATTATTATTATTATTATTATTATTATTATTTATTTATTTATTTATTTATTTTGTATTTTTAGTTTTTTGTGTGTGTATGTATATATTTGTGTGTGTGTGTAATTTGTATGTATAGTTTAAAGTTAAATCTGAACAATAAATATTAATGGTAGAAATCTGTGTGTACATAAGTTTAGAAATAATTAATGAATTATTAATATTAATTATTCTATGAACAATAAGCATATTAAAACTATATACATAGACAAATTATTTATGTGCATATTTATTTTAAAAAGTATTCAGTATTCACCAACCCTACCCCTAAACCTACCCCTTACAGAAACCTTTTTGGATTTTTACATTTTGAGATAAACTTCATTCAGAATTTTTAATAATTTATTTCCCTTGTGAGGACCGGCCAAATGTCCTCACAAGTCAAAAATGTCAAGTTTTACTATCCTTGTGGGGACATCTGGTCCTCACAAGTATAGCAAAACACGCCCCCCCCCCCCCCACACACACACACACACGTTTGTATTTCTATACTTGTGAGGACTTTCATAGGCGTAATGGTTTTTATACTGTACTTACTGTATGTGCTATTGTCCTACACCAACCCTACACCTAAACCTACCCCTTACAGAAACCTTTTTGCATTTTTACATTTTGAGATGAACTTCATTCAGTATTTTTAATAATTTATTTGCCTTGTGAGGACCGGCCAAATGTCCTCACAAGTCAAAAATGTTAGGTTTTACTATCCTTGTGGGGACATCTGGTCCTCACTCTGTGGGTCTTACAAGAACACACGCACGCACGCACGCACGCACGCACGCACGCACACACACACACACACACACACACACACACACACACATATACATATATATATATATATATATATATATATATATATATATATATATATATATATATATATAAATATAAAAATATATATAAAAATAAATAAATAAAAGATAAAGATAAAAACCTTTGTTTTAGTCAAATTCCATATGAATTTTAAATTGATATTTTATTCAGTACTGACAATAATAGTATTGCTTTTCCTTGTATTTGTATGATTTGTGTCTAGATGACACAACCCCAAACACTAAACTACTGGAATCAGTTATGATTTGACTTCCATTTCATTCTGGAGATGATAGAAAGAGATCATGAAAAGCAAAATTTTGACTCTTATTGATGCAAAAAGTTACAATCTCTCCCACCCTCTCTTTTCTACTCATTTACAGTATGCTAATTCTTTTTTTTTCTTCTCATTATCCTCCCTGTCCCTCCAGCGGTCGTTTTTCTGCCGTCTGACAGGCGACAGTAAGTCAGAGAAGTTCTTCAAAGTGTTTTATGAGCGGATGAAGCTGGCCCAGCAAGAGATCAAGGCAACTGTGACGGTGAACACCAGCGATCTGGGCAGCAAGCGCAAAGACGAGGACGCCAACGACAAGGACAACCAAACACGCAAGAAAGGTCAGGGCTCAGCACGCCTGACCATAGACTACACGCACCATGTGACTGTAACATGTACAGTTATACCATGTAATCCAGACATGCAAAAGCATAAACAAATAAAATCCTCCCCATTTTTCAGTCAAGGAGGTTGCTGTAGTGACAGAAGAAGTGCGAGAGCAGCTTCTTGAAGCGTCTACGGCCACAAAGAAGGCCTTCACCGCTTACCGAAGGGAGGCGGATGCCGACGAGCATCAGAATGTGGCGGAGGGGCAGAGCAGCACAGGCGAGAAGAACCAGGATGACAACGAGATGAGCGTCATCATAACCATCATGCAGCCAATCCTGCGCCTCCTGCAGCTGCTTTGTGAAAACCACAATCGTGAACTGCAGGTTAGCCGCTGTACTAGAGAATAATGCTAAGAAGTTTTCCAAATGTTGCTAGCTAAAAACATAGCTTGTCTAGCTGCTCTTTCTCTAAGGAGCTGAACTGTATGAATGAGTGGTGTCAGAATAGATCATATTCATTCAACCCAACGTGAAATGTTTTTTGCTAGCCATTTTAATTCCCTAATGTGGCGTAATTTATCAGTGAAAAGGGATATTTGGGGTAAAAATGTAGCAGGGTACTTAATTTCATCCAACACTTGATTAAATTGGGAAAAGTGGATGCCAGAATGTTCCCAGGAATAAAAGGTTTAGCAGAAACGTTAGCTGAAAAGGCTAAAAATATAAAAAATTTGGTCAAATAACATGCACTGTTTTGTACTCAGTAAGACTAGCAGTGTGCACTTAAAAAAGTAAATGGAGTTTATTTATAACAAGCTAAATCTTTTGGTTTTGGTAGCTTCTGAAGAAGAGTTTCATGCTAGTTTCAAAATAATTAGCTAATTATCCAGAATTATGTCCTTCCTTGCTTATTGTTTGTGTCTTGAACTTTATACATTACATCACCCTGAAGATTTTTACAGCAATACAAAATAAATATACAACAAAACCTAAATAATTTATATATTTTATTCAATACTGAAAAGTATCAATAGCACAGTGCAAGTAAAACTGATTATTTATCTTTTTCGATGAAGCACTTCATGCTAGTTTCACAATTAGCTTATCATTAACAGAATGTTGAACTGTTTTATATTGCTTACCTAATGTTTGTATTTTAAACTTTTTATATAACCCCATTCTGCGGATGGTTACATCATAAACACTTGTTATAATTTTACCCTTTCGGATCTGATATTTTTAAAGACCTTGAAGAAAGAAAAGACATATGAAAGAAATTTGAAATCCCCTTTTTGTTCCAATTCTGATTGAATCTAAATCTTATTCCATACCATACTAAGAGTTATGTATTGACTCTGTGTATGCTTCCTCTAGCTCTAATATGACTTATAAAAACAAAAGCATGTCCTGTTTTTTCTCACTTGTTCCCTAGAACTTCCTTCGCTGTCAGAACAACAAAAACAACTACAACCTGGTGTGTGAGACGCTGCAGTTCCTGGACTGTATATGTGGCAGCACTACAGGAGGTCTGGGGCTGCTGGGGCTTTATATTAACGAGAAGAACGTCGCTCTCATAAACCAGACTGTGGAGAGCCTGACAGAGTACTGCCAGGGGCCTTGCCATGAAAACCAGGTGGACCTGACACATCCACACACACTTCCTTTTCTATACTTTAAATGAATAGAGTACCCGCAATGAAATTCATTTACTCTCATTTACACTCACCATAAAAGCATCATAAAATTATTTTATGAACAAGTGATTCAAATTCTTCTGAAGCGTAGTGACCATTGCTGCTAATGGTTTCTATGAAATAATCATTCAGGCAGGCTTGACTGATCCATTGATTCTTTTGTGAATTGGATTTGTGAGTCTATTCTTGTCTCTTGAATTCAAAACACAGAGAAGTGTAAATGATGCCATAATTTTCATTTTTGGGTGAACAGTCACTTTAAGATTATGCAGTCTTAGAATAACCCAGTATTATCTACTCAAAATGAGTTTTGGGCAAGGCATTATGCAACTTTTCTGACTTCATAGGACCTTCATAATGGGACTGATTATCGTCATTGTCCTACTTTTCTAAGAGGAAATGTAGTGTACTTGTATGACGACAATGTGCTTTTGTCCCGTAATGATTAGATGATTAGTCTCCCACTGAAGCACTCTGTTTCAGGGCTGTAATTGCTTAATTGCTGGTTGATTTTCATATTAAACATTTGGGAATGTGTTTTTTTTTTTTTTTTTCTCCAGATTGTTTAGTTCACCTTTAAATGCTCAATTCTGTTGCTTATTTTGTAGATGTGCCTACTGTACAATACCATTCAAAGGTTTAGGATCAATAATGCTTTTGTTGTTGTTTTTTATTAGAAATGAATACTAAAAATGCATTAAATTGGCCTAAAGTGACAGTAAAGACTTATGTTTTGTTAAAAAAAGAAAAAAAAAGAGAGGAAAGAATCCCGAAACAAATGTATCACGGTTTCCACAAAAATATTAAGCAGCACAACTGTTTTCATCATTGATAATAATAGGAAATATTAGAAATGAATACTAAAAATGCATTAAATTGGCATAAAGTGACAGTAAAGACTTATGTTTTGTTAAAAAAAGAAAAAAAAAGAGAGGAAAGAATCCCGAAACAAATGTATCACGGTTTCCACAAAAATATTAAGCAGCACAACTGTTTTCATCATTGATAATAATAGGAAATATTTCTTGAGCAGCAAATCAGCATATTAGAATGATTTTTGAAGATCATGTGACACTGAAGACTGGAGTAATGACTGTTGAAAAATCAGCTTAGCATCACAGGAATAAATATATATTTTTATATATATATATATTTTTATATATATATATATATATATATATATATATATATATATATATATAAGTAAAAACAGTTATTTTAAATTGTTATATTTTACAGTTGTTTTTTTTTGATTATGTATAAAATAAAATAGACAGTCTTACCAATAGCAAACTTTGAATGCTAGTGTACATTTAACATCTTTTCCCTTGTTCAGAACTGTATTGCCACGCATGAATGTAACGGCATTGACATCATCATCGCTCTCATCCTCAATGACATCAACCCACTGGGAAAGAAGAGGATGGACTTAGTCCTGGAGCTCAAGGTGTGACAACACTTCCACAGCATTATGGGATATAGTTTTCACTTCAGTTCAAAATAATTGACGTGAATTGTCTTTTTGTTACAGAATAACGCCTCAAAACTGCTGCTTGCCATCATGGAAAGCCGCCATGACAGCGAGAATGCGGAGAGAATCCTGTATAACATGAGGCCTAAAGAACTGGTGAATTGCACTTTGCATTGAAAACACATCTTTCGGTCCCACTTTATATTGTAGTTTATTGAAGTGGCCTTAACTACTATGTACTTACATTTAAATTAATCATTTGATACAATGCACTTATTGTTTACATACATATTTACATTGTACTTATATTTTTAAAAATACCTGTATGTAATACATCTGGAATTACATTTGGAATTACACTGTTGACCCATCACTTACACCTTAACCCACCCTTAAACTGACCCATACCACCAAACCTGTCCCTAACCTTACCCGTATCCCCCCTCAATAGCAGCAATAGTGTTTTGCAATACAGTATGAACACAATAAGTACATTGTACTTATTTTTTGAAGTAAGTAGTTAAGACCACCTAATATAAAGTGTGACCCATCTTTCTCCTGTTCCCGTAGACCGATTTTCTGTTTTGCATATGGTGGCAAATCTACTGTCATTATTGAAATGTTTGGTTGGTGTACAGGTGGAGGTGATCAAAAAGGCCTACATGCAGGGAGAAATTGAAGTAGAACACAACGATGATGATGAGAATGACGAGGAAGAGCATGCTGCTTCTCCACGAAATGTGGGTCACAACATCTACATCCTGGCCCATCAGGTGACTCACACAAATATGCACTTACACACACTTTGACTGCGTTCACTGTGTCAGATGTCTGGATTATATCACCGTCTTCCCCTCCCCCGTGTGCTTCAGTATAGATTTTCTGCCTATTCACGTAATTATCTGGGTCAGCGTCGGAGGATCGGTTATGTAACCACGTTAGGAATGGTGCAGCTTTTCCACCGACTCTCCGAATGACACTGTTTGGAATCAGGGGTTTGTGAATGAAAGACCAGAGAACAAAAAAGTACATTAGACAGGGCCTTTTGATTCAGTTTTACCCAAATGATAGAGAAATGTGCTTTTGCAGGTTGAGGCTCAAAAGGTCAGTCCATAATTGCAGCAACAAGTAATCCATTTCTCGGGTGGCTACACTGACCGTGTTTTTTAAACAGAGTTTATTTGTTCACTGCTGGGCTTTGACCCTCGGTTGTTGTCATAATTGGGCCATTGTGAGAATATTGAATGCGGCATTTAGCTGTTGGAGAAGGAGATCAAATTTAGGTAAATAATATTAAAAACATCATAAAACAAAAAGATACGTTAAATTATTTTGTTTTTTACACAATTTATAAGCAGGTTAAATAATGGAAAATACATTGAATAGATAAAATAAAATAAAAATACAATAGAATAGATAACTAACTGTTAAAGTCAATATAGATGTGTTTAAACATTAGTCAAATTCCTTATTTTTCTCATTTTGGTAACAAAGTGTGGAAGCCTGTTTCCACCACTGATTTAACAAAAAAAAGGTAATTGGGACTTTTCATGTCACAATTGTGAGTTTATATCCCGCAATTCTGACTTTATATCTCACACATGTAAGTTTATATTGAAAGTCTGAATTGCGAGTTTGTATTTTGCAATCTGAGAAAAAAGTCAGAATTGCGCGATTTAAAAAGTTGCAATTACCTTTTTTTATTTTAAACACTGAATAGTTATGAAATATAAAAAGCACTGTGCGCATTTTTCTTTTTCTTGAGCTCGTCTTTCTCTGGCTCAGCACCAGCCAAAGCACGGCGCGTCAAAGGATTAAAATCGATCGCATTTTGGGGGTGGAGAGGGGACAAATTCCATTTTGTGGCACAAATCAGGGGTGCGTTTCTCAAAACCTTCGTTAGCTAACTATGGTCGTTATTTCCATTGAACTCTATTGGTCACGATAGAACTTGCGACCATAGAACCCAAGAAACACACCCCAAATTAACACCTGACTGTTACAATTAAAAATCACAGAAGGGTAAAAACATGCCAGGCAGACAATGGTATGATGTAAGCAACACAGCTACAACATACAAAACTGATAATGGGTGTGTTAGATTTATAATGTGTGAATAATCAAGCTTTGTCAATAACCAGTCATACCGAGGGGCCCCCAAATAAAATTCTGCTTAGGGCCCCATAAAGGCTTGGACTGGCCCCGTTTGAAAGCCTCAGACTTTTGTGTTGTAGTTGTAGCATAGTGTTATTTACCATCATAAAGGCTTTAGAAATGGCTTTTTTAAATAGGCTTTAGGTCAAATGTTTCATGATATTTGCCTGAGGTTTGGGTGGCATGATTGCTATGGTATATTACAGGATTAGGGTGAAACCTTTATGTGAACAATACAGAACATTTGACATCATAATCTGAAACATTCATAGATTAGGTATGTCATTAATTAATAGTAACCTACCTATTGGACAGTTATGAGCTCAGGATTGTGCTCTTCAGTTCAAACCAGCATTTCTCAGACAGGCGTTGGCCTTTGGTTGATGGCAAAGTGTGTTATGAGCAAAACAACAAGGCCAGACGGGTCATTGCAACATATATACACTGTCACATTGAAAACAAACATAGTCTCATCTCTTTTTCCAAATACACCCACAGCTCGCCAGACACAACAAGGAACTCCAAGCCATGCTGAAGCCAGGAGGGACGTACGGGGAGGGAGATGAAGCTTTAGAGTTCTACGCCAAACACACAGCCCAAATCGAGGTCAGTGGTGTCCATCTATGATGGCCATTACGGATCCACCATCCATAGACTTGAGTACACAAGCATCATTATTACTATTGTTCATTTGTCAGAAAAACCTGACGTTAATACTATGGACATGAAGCAATCTTTTCAAAGAGATCAGATTTTCAATTTCCACATGGCAAACAAAAATTTTGCAAAAACCACATAGAATTGTGTTGAAGACATGTAGCAAGAATTTTTTGACCAAGAACCCCCATAGCACTAAAAATGCCTCTGCAAACCTTAGCCATTGCATAGTACAGCAACAGAAAAAAATAGGCCTATTACGCCAGTGTTTGTTCATATATAATTGTTATCGCTGTATGTTTATCTTAAAGGGATAGTTCAGCAATGGTGAAATTGAAATTTCTGAAAATTCTGTTATTAATTACTCACCCTTCTGTTTTTCCAAACCCGTAAGACCTTCGTTCATCTTCGGAAAACAAATTAGGATATTAATGAAATATTAATTAAAGATATGAGGGTGAGTAATTAATGACAGAATTTCCATTTTTTGGGTGAACTACCCCTTAAATAATTAGCTTTGTCTCCTGTTTAATTTTGTCTCATAAATTCACCTTGTTGACCAAACAGAAAGCTGCATGATTTGAAATAATTGTTTGAAGCAATGCCTTCACTATTGACACTGGACAGTGGACCTTTCTGTACCTTCGAAAATTCACTGAAATTTCGCTAATGTGATTGCGTCATTAGACGACGACAAGAAAAAACTAAAACGGCAACTCTGTTTGTAAGTTATAAGCTCCCGTGGCCACCAAAATGAGTCTTCATAAATGTAACCCCCATAGCCAATCTAGACAGCCCTGCAACATTGCTTGTTTTCTATTACAGATCGTCCGCCTGGATCGCACAATGGAGCAGATAGTTTTTCCCGTCCCCAACATATGTGAGTTCTTAACCCAGGAGTCCAAACTCCGTGTCTATTACACCACAGAGCGCGATGAGCAGGGCAGCAAGATCAACGACTTCTTCTTACGCTCTGAAGACCTCTTCAACGAGATGAACTGGCAGAAGAAGCTGCGAGGTACTCAAGAGGCCACTGGTAACGCAAACTCCGTGCCTTGTGCGTGCGACTCCCTTCCTCTATAACCTAGTAAGCTGCTTTACACACCCTCTCCACTCCCAGAGCATCCAGGGACCCATCAGGGCTCTATTCATGTAGAGCACCCCGCTTTTGGTGCTGGGATGCATGCCACACCCTGACCCCCTCAAGCCCGGGCAGTGGGAAGGGGGTGTAAACGTTAACTTATGTAAGATAGATAAGAATAAATCTATAACTAAAAATAATGTTTAAGTTTGCTTAAGATTTGGTTTAATGTGTGCTTGAGGGTTTGGGAAACAAGGAAAGAAAGATGGGTCAGGGAGAAGTCTGAATGAATCCCAAACAAACACACATGGCGGCTTACATCACAAAAGCCGATTATGGAAATAAGCTGAGTGAGGGATCAAATAAACAGATGATGGGAAAAAAAGAAATTCTTAAACCCATTTTCCACCAACCGGGTGCTGGTGACCAATCTGGAACCACTTCCAACTAGCTCTGCACCAGGCCTTAAAACCTGCTGGTTTAAAGCGTGCTTGAACCAGAAACCGATAAGAAGTCAGGGTGGGTTAATGGCCACACTGAATGGCAATGTCGAAGTATTAGAATATTAAAATACCAAAAAAAGATATCAGAGGAACCAAAAATGTATTAAATTACCCAGGACCCATGCACTTTTGACTGTTAAAGATCTCATGATCAAATTTTGAAAACTCTGTTTCTGTGGAAAACGGTTTGGAAAGGTGAGGCAAGGATGGTTGAAAATGGGTTATCTGGAAAAGGATGAGAGTTCTCAGACGGGAAGTGTGTGAGGTGAACCACAATAACAAGATAAAACCTGCAAGATAAGAATCAGAGCTGTGTCAAAAAGCAGATCGACAGACGGAGGGGCTTGCGATAGCTATTTTCTTGCGTAGGACATTTGGCCACAGGTCTAATTTGTATCTTTGAGTTTTTTGGTCATGAGTTAAAAAGGAGGGTGTGAATAAAAGGGAGGGTGTGAATTCCATGTTAGTAATGAACCTCTGTGACTGACATGGGAAGGTTTTTATCTGGCTGAATCAAAGAAGAAACAGCGTTCCATTGCTGCAACCCCAAGTCATGAGTGTGGCGGCCTGTGTGTGAAAGTCCCCTCCTCCAGTTCCTCTTTTCAGACAAAAACCCCCTGTCAAAATAGCCATAGCTTAGAAACTAAATCCACCAATTAGACTCCTTAGAGAGTCATGGGTCAAAACAAAGGTGGCGGTTGAGGTCAGCGAGCTCTTGTATATGGTTTGGCTGCACTAAGAAACCCTTTGAACTCTTTGGTGATATTTCTAGGATTTTTGACTTCAATTTTAGGTGCGGGTGGTGAAATTGCATGTCTCTAAAACTGCACAACTGACCAAACAGCCTCAGTCTTAATTCAATGCATGTTTTATTTGGAATAACATTGTTTAAAACTGTTTTTGAAGGAACACTAGACTTAAAGTGCATTGGACGTTGCCCTGATTGGATGTAATTGGAAATGCACATGGTCAGCTGGATCATATTTGAGCTTGAGATCATTCAGAAATGGTCCTTGAGATCGCCATGGAAACTAACACATAACTGTCCTCATGTTGTTTAGTAGAAGGGAGTAGAATGACACAATGCGATCAACTGCCTAATAACAAAACTAATAAAAGATGTGCAGTACTGCATGGAACCTGTTAGTGACATTATCTGTTATTTAATCCCAGCAGGCCTTGTTGTACTACATGAGATTAGTTTCTTTATACAAACCACAGTGCATTACATTGTTTTGTATAGGGTGGAAATAGGCAGTTTTATGGGTGCAATGTGCAATTTCTACCTCTTCTACCCAAAATGAATTGCAAAAATAATGACTTCTTAAACTGATTTCAAACACTGCCATTTTCTATTGTTCAGGCAACCAGGTGATTCTGCTCTAAAATTCACACAATCGGTTTAAAATAATGTTATGTCAGTACTCAAACAGATTGCTTCCCGTAGTGGCACAGAACTTACAAACTTGGCCAAAGTTGGTGTTTGTTTGAATATCAGCAAATGGTTTCAAAATAAATCTGTTTGTGTTTGTGCCAGAAGCATGTACGTGGAGCTCTGACATGGTGTGCATCAGGGGCGTAGTATTGGATGCTTTTACTTTTGTGATAGCAACACTCTGGAGACAGTGTGCTGTGTTGGT
The DNA here is from genome assembly GCA_036784905.1 of Acrossocheilus fasciatus. Lineage (NCBI taxonomy): Eukaryota > Metazoa > Chordata > Actinopteri > Cypriniformes > Cyprinidae > Acrossocheilus > Acrossocheilus fasciatus. The sequence continues at coordinate 25,173,696 of CM071948.1, read as the reverse complement.
GATGTTCCTTAATATTTGGAATTGAATTTTTTTGACTTGCTGCCTCCTCCAGCTCAGCCCATCCTGTACTGGTGTTCCCGTAACATGTCCTTTTGGAGCAGCATCTCCTTTAATCTCGCCGTCCTCATGAACCTGTTGGTAGCATTCTTCTATCCACTGGAAGGAGTGCGCGGAGGTGAGTTTTTTTTTTTTTTTTTTTTGCTGTTTGGCATGAAATTCAATACAAATGTCATTTTTATTTCTTTCCATATGAGATATTTAGAAATTTCTGAAGTTTTATAATATAGTTTTATTATTATAATATTCTTATATACATTATTCTGTAATAAAGGGAAAACAATTTATAAGATTTTTTCAAATCTCTGATCCGAACAAGCTAGATACTAGTGCTCTGTAGACAGTGCTCTGTTATTGTTAGAATACCAACCACAACTTTGATCGTACTTGCATATATTGCTAGAGTACAGATTGCAGTTTTCATGGAAGTAATTGAGTGCATTCAGTAACAGATGCTGGAACTTGACACTTTATTGACCTACTTTCAGCACACACAGCCCCTCAAAGACATTGGCCTACATAACAGAGCTCCAACAGAAACGCTGGTGGCCTTACTTATGTCGTAACATATCTTATACAGTATAATTTATTCATTCTGAACGATTTGATCCCCTTCACTTACCTCAGTAGCGTGCAATTTTTTTTTTAATATATATCCATGTTCTTTCCATATAATCAGTGAATAAATTTATTAATTGTATAAAATTATATATTAATTTATTAAATATATATTTTAATATTTATTGTCAAGAATGACTAAATGCATGATTAAACATTTAAAAATATACAAAATATGAGTAAACAAAAACTAAAATACAGATACATATCTACCTTCAGACACCTTGGAAAGCATTTCTGATCCAAAAGCGTTGTAACGTTCAGCATAACTTTTGTGCATAACCTCATTATTGATCTTGCCCTCTTATCTGAGATCACTCGTGTAACATGTCACCTGACTCCGGCGCTCACACGCACACTATTTCCCTAATCTCATAAGCTGTTAAGACTATGTGTCTATCTCCTTCCTGCTCTTTCTGATCAAAAGTGGGTGTTTGTATACATGTCGAAGGAATATGACACCTGTTTATGTCAGAGATTTGACCCCGAAAACAGAGACCCAGATAAAGTCAAAGGACTGGCGGTTACTTCATTCTTACATCACAGCTTTAGCACCTGGTGCTTGTGTTCAAGTTTGTGATCAATATCATCATAATGCAAGCGATATTGTAAGTACATATGAGTAATATTTCTTAGGCCTTTCTGTGTTTCTTTCGCTCTTTCGTGTTGTATTGAGCATTGATTGTCCAGTCATTGTAACTGGCATAAGTGCCACATTGTGACTGGCATAAACTATGCATTGTTCAGGCTGGGGTCAGGCTCCAAGGGCTCTTTTGTTTTGGGCCTTTCCCTTTCTCAAAGCAAACATGAGTGTTTGGGCCTTTAATTGAAATCTCTAAAACAAAAGGCTCCTCTGGGAGCCCAAAACACACGGAACTACAGCTCTGGTACATATTCAATATAGGCCAGGATTTTAAATGCAAACCAATAAAAGCCAATAAAGGACATGTTAAAGGTGGATTTGAAATATTGTCTTTGCAATAAACAAGGTTGTACAACAGTCAGTAAACTGACAAAATATTTATAATTGGCTGTTTGATATTTAACAAAGAGTTATATAAGTAGTTCCGTAGTTCATTTTCCTTCTGTACCACACTTGTTTTTAGACATAAGATTTTATAGTTGCATGTGCCACTGACATGGATAACTGTCCTTAAGTCAAGGCCATGAGGTTATAAAAAGAGAATTTTTTTTTTTCTCCATTTTCATAAGGTCAGCTCACCTTAGGCTTATTTTTTTTTTTTTTAATTTTAAAAATATAGTTATTTAGTTTATTTACATTTTAATGCATTATAAATGTTATTTATTATTATTTTTAATCATATGCATATTCATTTAAATTAAAATGATTTATTATTATTATTATTATTATAACGTAATTTCAATTTATGCAGTCGTAAGTAATCACAAATTAGAAATTCTTGAATTAACAGTGAATAATCCTGCTTCATTTTATCAGTTCTTATTGGTTGTTTCACACCGTATTTTTCACTTTCATTGTGGGCACTTCAAAATCGATTGTCTTCTGGCATATTTTTAGAAGCACATTTAAGAACAATCAGCACCTCTAAAGCCGATTAAAAAAGGCCTTTTGCAGAGTTCAGTAAGTTCCTGTACAGTATTTGTAAAGGTCAAGCAAGAGGCCCTACAGAATTCCAGAATGTGTGTAAGAGCAGCGCAGAGGCGTGTTCCTTCCCTCCCGCCCCGTCTGGGAGAATGTAGCCATTCAAACACAGTGAGGGCTGTAGAAGTAGGTCAGTGTGTGTAACCTCAATGCACAGGAATGCATAGCATAAAGGGAGATCTAGGGCTTTAAAGTAAAATGGCTGGGTATAGCCACTTCCTTGTCAGTTATAGATAAGGCACATGCATATTACAAATATAGTTCTATGGTGTATCTATACAAATACATTTTTTAGTGTAACAGATTTTGTGAACTATGTCCCACTTTTGTCTGATTAACAGTGGCGTTCAAGTGGACATGATCAAAGCCTGATGATCAAGTTCGCCAGCATATATTGATAAAAGATTCCAAAATTATCTTGTTTCATTGGAAGGAAATCTGAGACATCTGAAATATTTAACTCATTTCTTTGTGTTACTAAAACTTCATTTCCAGGTTTAAATTAGATTTAGAATTCCTAGAATTTCAGTGTAGTCTGTTTGTGTGTGTAAGTTTGTGGAAATGAATGGAACAGAGCCTTTGACGTCCTTGATTCTGAAAATTTCCTGGCCGCCCACCAGCCGTGTCGGTCCAAACCCCAGCTCGGCTCAGCCGTGAGTCCGTCCTTGCTCGGTACCCGACGCTCATGCATCTTTCAGCTGTGATATTTTTAGCACGCCGTGTTATGTAACAAGCACCTGTCATGTGGTCTACTCGCAGGCAGGAGAGTGAGAGAGCGAGCGAGCTGGAACCATTGCCTCTGTGAAGATCCTGCAAATTCGACTGACCTCATTTTTCTTTTCTGCGCACACACACACACACACACACCCACTTAGCAATCCCACTAATATAAGACCTTGCTGTACTGTACGTTTCATTGCCGTTCACTTAGAATGAGGATTAAAAACAATGCTAGAGCGGCTCACGACAAAGCTTCATCAGACCTGAACACATTCAAATGTGTTATGCAACTTCTTTCTATTTTTTCTTTTCAAAGCATCTTTCCCCTGAGGGCTAGAATGTGCCCGAACATGTTCAACAGGTGAAACTGCAAGTACTTTAGGGAATCCCATTTAGATCTGCTGTGGAGAAATGCAGTTTCAGATACGCAGTGCAGTCATGGGTAATGACAATGAACATAATCTTAGCTTAGCATCTGCACTTCTGTTATTTGTTAAAATGCAAATGTTTATTCAGAATTTTACCAGTTCAGCTAAAAATGAAATTCTTTTTGTTCCAATCCCATATGACCTACTTTTTTTTTCTGTGGAGAAGTTTAGCCGAATGTCTTGACTCCTATTTTCCAGATGCACTGAAAGTGATTAAGCGGCAAAAAAAGCTCCATAACACTCCATGTGACTTGATATTCTAAGTCTTCTGAAGCCAAAATTGTATGAAATGTCAATTATATGGTATTTTATCAGTCCTCATAATAGTCTACTTCTTTTGTATTCCACAGAAGCAAGAATAATGAGGGCAAGTGATGACAGAATTATCATTTTCATATTTCCGTAATCAGATCAAGACGGTTATACATGTTGAAACAACCTAAAAATGACACAGTTCCCAGAAACACACTCTGGATTTTTGATCAGAATCTAAATTGTGTCCCTGTTACAAACAAGGCACGTAGCATCGCTGACGCTGTAACCGTGACAGATGGCATGATAACATGTCACTTCTGTGGTATTTTTATCCCAGAGCATGATTGATGGCACTAAAACGTGTTTACCTCTTTTTCCTCAGGCACCCTGGAGCCACACCTCTCTGCACTGCTTTGGGCGGCAATGTTGGTTTCACTGGCCATAGTTATAGTGCTACCCCAGCCTCATGGGATTCGGGCGCTCATCGCTTCCACCATATTACGCCTCATATTTTCGGTCGGCCTGGAGCCCACACTGTTTCTTCTCGGGGCCTTCAATGTGAGTGAATGACAGTCCTCTGCCAAAACTCGTCAGGCCGGCGCTGTTGTTAGAGGGCAGCTCGGTGTGTTTTGCACTGAGGTGTGTCGTGCGTCACTGGGGGATTTCACACGGCTTTCACAGGCCGATGTTAAAATGGACTTGACTCACACAATAACTCCACTTTCCCCTAATAGTATGCACACTTAGTATGAATCCAAACCATGTATCAGTTCCAAATCATCTTTAACTTAAAAAGAAAAAAATTTCCCTAAAAATGGTAATTATCGTCCTTTGCTCACCCTCATGTCATTTTAAACATGTATGACTTTCACAGAAGAGACGTTTTGAAGAGTGTTCATGCTGTTCTTTTTTAACATGCACGTATTCAAAACATCTCTTGTTTGTAGCAGGAAATATGGAACAATATGAGGTTGAGTAAATGACTCATATTTATTTGGGAAAACTAAAATAAGTATTTTACTTGGTTATACTTACCAAGACTGCATTTATTTCACCAAAAATAGAGTAAATTGTGAAATATTATTGCAATTTAAAAGAACCATTTTCTGTTTTAATATATATTTTTAAATCAAATTTATCCCTGTGATGCGAAGCTGAATTTTCAGCAGCAATTAGTCTTCGGTGTCACACGATCCTTAATATTTTTGTGCAAACCGTGATGCATTATTGTCTTCAAGAGTTCAAAAACAGAATTTATGTGAAATAGCAATGTAAAAGTCTTTGCTGTCACTTTTGATCAATTTAATGCATCCTTGCTGACTAAATGTTTAAGTTTCTTACAAAAAAAATGGAAATGGAAGTGTATTTATTTCCTACAAAACACAGCATGAGCCACTAACAATTTTTTGTTCTTAAACAGAGTTAACAGTTGAAGCTTGTTTGCATTATTCCAAATCATTAGCTGAATGCTTTGATAATTTAGTGGTTTTATGATTAAATATGATTTCAAAATAACTTCTTGGAAATGTTTCATAATGCGGAGATTGAAAACTGATGCAAGTACAAGTAGCCTGTAATTTGTGGTTTTGCTTCAATTGTTGGTGAATCCGTAATGATACACTACAGATAAATGTTCTCATTGCTAAAGGTTACCTCAACTCATTATATATGAGCCAAAGTTGTGTTTGTAACTCTAATAAAATCTCTTAACACCACGGTTGTGTTTTATAGGTGTGCAATAAAGTGATTTTTCTAATGAGTTTCGTGGGAAATCGTGGTACGTTCACAAGAGGATACAAGGCCATGATCATGGATGTGGAGTTCCTGTATCATCTGCTTTACCTCATTATATGCAGCCTTGGAGTCTTTGTTCATGTCTTCTTCTACAGCTTGCTTGTGAGTAATACACACATGCACTTTCACTCACGCCACCAAACCATATCCCATCTTTCTAACTCCTGACCTCTGACCTCTCACACTTTCACCATCATGTATACTGTGTACACGCATACACACACTCTCATCTTACTCTCTCTCTCCAGCTCTTTGACCTGATCTACAGAGAGGAGACGCTGTTAAACGTCATCAAGAGCGTAACCAGGAACGGCCGCTCGATCGTTTTGACCGCCGTGTTGGCTCTTATCCTGGTCTACCTCTTCTCCATTGTTGGATACATCATCTTCAAGGATGACTTCATCCTGACCGTGGACAGGATATCCAATAAAACTCTTGGTGAGAACAACAGATGGATTTCTATCCAATGTTGGTCAAAGTCTGAAAATGAAAACACGTGGCAGTCCACAATGTTCATGAGAAATCTCTTGTTGTTTCATGCAACAGGTCAGATTTCAGACGTCTAGCTGGTTATTTTGCAAGAACACTTGCGGTCACTCTAAAAATCCTGAAAAAATGTTTAGGAGTTTCCGTAAAAATACTGATTTTCAACATTGAAAATAAGAAGAAATGTTTCTTGAGCAGCAAATCAGCTTATCAGAATGATTTCTGAAGGATCATGTGACACTGAAGACTGGAGTATTTTAAAGTGTAATAATATTTCACAATATTACAGTTTTGACTTTATTTTTGATCAAATAAATGCAACTTTGGTGAGCATAAGAGACTTCTTTCAAGAACATTAGAAAAATCCTACTTACCCCAAACTTTAAATGAGATTGAATCATACATTATAATAATATAATAACTATACTTTAATTATTAATAAATATTGATTTAAAAGTAACAATTTACAGCCCCTAATCTGCAGTATTTCCCTATGTTCAGAGCAATCTACCAGTAAGATGGGAGAGTTCCTGGCAGGCGCGGTGTGTCGGAAAGAAGAGAACTGTTCCACGGAGACCATGATGGATGGTATGAACCCCATCACTCACAACTCTCTCCTTCACACACACACACACACACACACTTCTAGTTAAATCTGATGAGTATGGTCTGGTCATGAGACGAGGAAAGGAGAGAGACTCAGTGTTCTCAAGAATCTCTAGTAGGTTATGGGTGATGTTTGGGGTCGGAGGTTAATGACAGTCAGGCACTAAATGTTCAGCAGGTTCATGCTGGTTCGGGGTTAGAGTTCAGACCGGTATAATTCGGATTTGTAAGGGTCTTTGGGAATGTGCAAATTTAAGATGTAAGGCCAGACTAATTTGATCACTGGAGCTGATCGGCCAATTTGAACCCTCTAAGCATGTGGCGCATGGCCTGTCTGCCCCTTTGAATATGTCTTACCTTGTTTAGCACATCAGTTAACATTGAAAGACCTTGCTTGGGCCAGTTTGGAACTTAGACTAGCATTGCTATTTCTCATAACTAGGTTTACTTAGGGTTAACGAGAACAAGATGATGGCAAAGCAGTCACCAGTCTTTAGTGTCACGTGATCCGTCAGAATGTTGAAAATATTTAATTAATATTTTTGTGGAAACTTATTCTTTTTTCAGTATTCTCTGATGAATAGAAATTAAAATTTAAAAAAACGGCATTTTATTTAAAAAAAAATATAAATCTTTAGAAACACCTTCGCAATCATGACATTTTCTTTCAAAAATATACAAATATAGTTGTATTAATAGTTCTGTATTTGATTGCAAATTATCTTTGTATTTTTTTTTTTTTTTTTTTTTGTTATGATCTGATATGATCTGACTTTGGATTTTATTTTAGGAAAGCATTTAACCACAAATGCTATTTTTGCTTTAAGATTTGCATGTATTCAACCTTTCAGCCTGAGCACTTCCTGTAGAACATTCCACCGTAATACAGAGTCCTTTGTTAGATTATGTAGACTTTGTGTTTACTTGTTTAGCGCTTATTGACGTGTTGTTTCCTGCAGCTGTGGGAGTGCAGTCGACTGCGGTCGTGATTGAGGATAAGGAGAGGACATGCGACTCGCTCCTCATGTGTATCGTCACTGTCTTGAGCCACGGTCTGAGGAGCGGCGGTGGGGTCGGAGATGTTCTGCGGAAACCTTCTAAAGAGGTACCGCACAAGGGCCTCAATATGAATTTGTGGCTTTGAGTCTTTTTATTCAGCCTATGGCAGATGGGTGTTCAGAAAACCTGTTTGGAAACAATCACTATTTATTCAATTCCACTTGTGCAGGAAAGGGTTATTATATAAATGCTGTTACGTATCACTGATTGGTGCATTTTGAATAGTCAATCAAACACTTCACTCTTTTAGTACTTAAATTTTGGTAAATCAAGCCTTAAAATTTGTAGTTCAGTCTCTTTGGTTGCTCAGAGATAAGAGTGAAGTAGAAAACTGGGTTATTGAGTTTTGATTCAGAAAGCTTGAGGACCACTGGTCGGTTATTGGATGTTGATTGAGTTATTGAATTGGAAACAGCACAGATATTATAATCTGCTGCATCTCTTTTCTCTGTAGGAGCCTTTATTTGCAGCCCGTGTGATCTACGACCTCCTCTTCTTCTTCATGGTGATCATCATCGTCCTCAACCTCATTTTTGGAGTCATCATTGACACCTTTGCTGACCTCAGAAGTGAAAAGCAGAAGAAAGAGGAGGTTCTGAAAACAACTTGCTTTATTTGTGGTGAGTGTCTACTGTACATACCCTCACCGCCATTCCAGTGGCTTTCCATTCCAGTCAAATCACAAAACAAAATGTAAACGAAAGTGATCTTGCTCCACATCTCCTGACATACAGCTGCAATTTTTGTTTATTTAAATAAAGCATTTTATTATGGCTAATTAGAACTTGAAACCTCATACTTGAACTGAAAACATTACCGCCAGACAAACAAGTCAAGCTTAGTGCTTCGTTGCAGATCGAAAAATAATAGCTTAATTGTTTGTTTGTTTTTAATGATTTTTGGACATTTCTTGTCTTTGGACTTTATTGCTTATATTGGCTTAGAAATGTACTCTGCTGTAAGCAATGCATCACATAAATCATTTATAAATCATCCATATTTCACTTTTCTTTTAAAAAAATCGATCTTCCCATCCATCCTGGATAAAAGTGTGCAGAGTGTCTTCAAGTTATCTTCAGTGAATCACAGGCGTATTCATTACGTGTATCTATGTCCCATAAATTTCACAGGCCCACAAAACTGTTTTGCTCCAGCATAAACATTAGGACGCCCCCTTTTCACCAGAAGTCTCAGTCATAACTCACTGTGGAGGTGGTGGAGTGTCTTCCTGTTGCCACTTGGCATGGTTGACCACGTTAGTGTGAGATCGGCTGTAAATGATCATAAATCTCACAGTGCACACACTTATTTATATAAGAATACTGTTTTTGACTCATGTCTTTTGATATGAATTAATATTGAAACTGTAGTTTGTTGGGATTCAGACAATGATTACACAATCCGTGACTAACATTTGAAAGCTCAGCGTGCAACAGAATGTAATCTGAGATGATGTGTTGTAGTCAAGTGACAGTTTCCCAATTTTTTCGCTCGCCAGTCACGCATCAAAATTAGGCTATTTGTTTGTGACTATCACAAGATTTATAACCTCCGTTTGCTCATAACACGCACCATTCATGGTTGTATACAAACAGTTTCCCTGTGGTTCTACTTCCTCTTTCGAGATAGTACAGTTTTCTGTGAAACACAACCATTTTTAAGAGAAAGAAGATTTGTTATGCGTCATGTCAAAGTCTTAAAAGATTGTTTTCCCTCTCACTGAAAAAAACTGCATTGAGCTAAATAAGTTTCTGACCTAAACAAATCCTTCTTTTTGGACAACTGACCATTGGGCTGCTTGTTACTTGGAGATTACACTCAATCTTGATCTTCTTAACTGACCTTAACCCTTAAAAACAAGGTTTATGTGGCAAGGCCCATTTACAATAACTCATTTCACTGTAACTGTGTTTCTGCTCTACAGGTTTGGAGAGGGACAAGTTTGACAACAAAACAGTGACGTTTGAGGAGCACATTAAGGTGGAGCACAACATGTGGCATTATCTCTTCTTCATCGTGCTGGTGAAAGTGAAAGACTCCACCGAGTTCACAGGGCCAGAGAGCTATGTGGCCGAAATGATCCGGGTAATGAACTTGATAAGTTTGCTAAGACAAAATGAACGCATTTTCAGCCACGACAGCCAAGTTTTTATTTAATTTTAAACTAAAAGTAACTTCTTTTAGTTATCTCAAAGAACAGTTGAAACGGGATCTGCGTCTAATGACTATGCATAAATCACACAATGGAATGTGTAGCATCCATGGCTAATCCTTCATTCAGTTTAAAGGAATATTCTGGGTTCATTACTTGTTAAACTCATTTGACAGCATATGTGACAGTTTTGATTACTGCAAAAATTAAATACGACTTGTCCCTTCTTTTGTTGAAAAAAAGATTACAGTTACAATTAAAGTGAATCCATAAAGCGCAAAACATGAACAATATATTTTAAACGAGATATTTTCAATTTTACAGTTTTGTTGCCATGACAATGTAATACCTAAATATTAAAATGACCGTTTTTTTTTGAAAGAGATGAATACTTTTATTCGCCAAGGAAGCATTAAATTGATCAAGTAAAGACACGATAATTATAAAAAGTTTCTTGAGGACCAACTCGGCACTGAAGACTAGGGTAATGATGCTGAAAATTCTGCTTTGCATCACAGGAATAAATTATTTTGATCGCATAAATGCCGTGGTGAGCATAAGAGACTTCTATCAAAAACATTTTAAAAATCCAAACTTTTAAACAGTAGAGTAAGTGCTTTTATAAAATTCACATTTTTGGTTTTAAATCCTCAGAAAAAGACCTCCATTCACTACCATTGTAAATTAAAACTAGACAGCCGTCACCTTTCAAGAATCTGAGGTCACCCCGAGGTAATTTAAGCCCTGGAGTCTAAGTCACATGATGAGAGGGAATCAGCCAATAGCATGGCACAGTTTTGGATCAGTGGAGGTGTTTTTACTGCTGAGGTTTTTTGTGAACTCTGACAGTTGATAACGCTTTGATAACTTGACACTGAGTGTCAACTTGTACACACAGAGAGGGAACCAAAGAGTTACGATCAAACAGCGCATCGATAAGGTGTTCGCGTGTAGGTTTCTTTCCCCCTCTGCCCAGCATAGCTTCAGAGAAGCTTTTTTATATCAGATTTCCAAAGAATGATGTATTTATGAGGACTAAAGCATGCCTTGATGGGACATGACTTCTCCTCAGAAACATTTTTAGGTCTTTTTATGTTTATTCGAGCCCACAACCCTGGGGCAGAAATGAACTGACTTGACCCTAGAAGTTTAACTTGCTGTGGGGAATGTGACCTACTTTAAGCTATACCTTTGGGAAAGTGAAGTACTTAAGACATTTTCCACCAGATTCCTAGCAGTAAATCCCCTTAAATGACCCCAAACCTTCTGCTTTGACTTATGCAATCATAACTTTGTGACCTTCAGTCTCTCTGGGACGCCAGAGCTTCTGTTTGCCTTCAGACTGGAGTCTTCAGATGTTCTGAAAATGGCTCGGAATTTGTTAATCCTTGAGAAAAGCTGTGACAGCGCACACGGCTCTCTTCAGTTGGTTCACCAGAGAAGCAGGAGTTCCCCTCATGATTGCTATATGTGTGTATGCCTTTGTATACATGTGTTTCTTTGAAAAATGATCTCTTAGTTAAAGCACTATGGGTTTTTTCATCAGAAAAACTCTCTTAACAACTATAGCAAATCGCTGGGTGAATGCAAGTCTGTTGATAAACGAGATATTAATAGAACAAAAGGCCTTTCAAAATGAGGGCACTTATGTTGTTCATTTAAACATCCTGTTTTATCTTTATTGCCATTTTATAGGTCATCATATGCTTTGCTTAATGCAGTGGCGTGGAACTTTAATAGCGTTTTATGAGACTTTTGAGTAATTTTAGGGAAAGAGAAGTGCTCAGGAAAGCCCCTTCTGCACAAGTGGTTGTTCTCTTGACGCAGATGGCGCAGCGGTGGGTTTCTGACACAGTTTCTGATCCGGGTGGTGTCTTTTGGCCCGGTTCCCAACTTCTGTGGCGCATTTCGAGGGTTTTTCATGCGGTCTTGGGAGGAATCACCTGACTTGGGATTAGTTGCCCCTTTAAGGTCTCCTAAAAAATACGAACGCTTTGACCTGGTAGAGCAATTTGTGTTGCATCAGTAGTTGATGCAAGGTCTCTCTCTGTGGTTTCTGAGAAGGTAAGAAAGAAGAGCATCAAGCTAAGGTTGGTAAAGCCATTATTTGACTAGAAAATGCACATGAAGTTTGGTAAAAAGAGGACAGGAAGCGATGGGGAGAATGGGATCAGAAAATGACACAAACTGCCTACGTGAGCACCTGCAGTAATGAGTCTAACAACCTGGAAACAAGTTACCGTCCTGAAGTCAGTGGGGCTTTTTTCAATGGGTTTTAAAAAAGGTCTGAGGTAAAAACAAGCTCAAAGTATTTTCACATTTTATCCTATGACATAAAATACATCATTGATGCCCTATTTGTGATTTTTCAAATTTATTTTTTATTAAGCTTTTTAGACATTCTGAAATAATGGGACTAAAGAGATTGTCAGAGTAATTAAACGTCATCACAACGAATGGAAAAATTCGGCAACTCACTAGTCCCCTTTACAACCTTATTGTGTTTTTGCTTCTGCTCTTGCAAGCTATTCAAACTTAAACTTTCTACAGTGCAGATTTTTAAAGAAATATTAAATAAATAGTAGTGCTGCCAAACGATTAATCACGATTAATCACGATTAATCACATCCCAAATAAAAGTTTTTGTTTACATTATGTATGTGTACTGTGTATATTTATTATGTATATATAAATACACACACATGCATGTATATATTTTAAAAAATGTTATGTTTATATATTAAATATATTTATCTAGATTATAAATTATGACTATAAATATAGACGTAAATATTTTCAAAATATGTGCTGTATATGTGTATTTATATGTACATAATAAATATACACTGAACACACAAATATTATGCAAACAAAAACTTTTATTTTGTACACGATTAATTGCGATTAATCGTTTGACTGCACTAAAAATAGTTAAAAGTAGTAGCTTAGTGGTGGTGACATTGAGGTCATGTGGCCTACGGTTCATTTGTAGTTCTAACTTCAGCTTTTTACATCTGGTGATTGTATTTAAGCTTCGAAATTCATAATTTATTTCTGAAGATTATCTTGATGAACAGGATATGTGATAATCATAAACATTTGTGGGCCACAGAGTTTATTTTCTGCAACAATCCAACAGATAATGGAAAAAATCCTAATTGTTGAGGAACCAGAGTGATTCTAATTGTTGACTTGGTCTACAAAATGTTCTAATCCCTGCAACACTTTGTCTTAAATTTCTGCTTTTACTGTGCTTAAAACAATTATATGCACCTGAATTGCTTCAAGACCTATCAAGACCAAAGAGGAAAGACCTTTACTGTTTGATCGTCTACTTTCGTTCAGGTAATTGAGGTTAGATCAAGCATTGTGTCTGTAGGTAGAACCCCTACGTGAACTTACCCTTTTCCCTGCAGCTTTTTTTCCCCCGTGAATATTATTCACAGCTTTGTGATGACGTCTATTGTAATCGTCGCACTTTGAAGCGGTGCGTGAATGCTCGGGTCCCGTTTAGGACCGATGCTGTTGTTGCTGTTCAGACCACAGAGCATCCTGTCTAAGTGCGTGGGCTCTTGCGGTATTAGTAATGAAATTCACACTTCCCTCATTTCCATTGAAGCAGCAGATACAGTTGAAATTGATGTGGCTAGAGCGCTCACACATTTACTGGCAATGCTGTCAAGTGTAAACAAAGCTTAGGAAATAGAGGTTTGAGAGGGGGCTGGTTCGGACGCACGAACGTGCACAAACACACCCAAAGAAGTGTCAAACCAAAGCAGCACTGCAAAAAAAACAAAAATGCTTACGTTACATTTGCCCCTTTTTCCGCCATGCCGGATAAAGCGAATGAGCGCTGTTATAGTTTCTTCATTAGAGAGACAGTACTTTGAAAAAAATAAATTCTGTGATCATTTGCTGTACTCACCCTCATGTCGTTTTAAACCTCTATCATTTCTTTCTTCTGTGGAACATAAAAGCATATACATATTTCAAGATGGCTTTTTTTTTCTTCCATACAATGGAAGTCAATATTACCAAAAATGTTTGGCTATTAACACTCTTCATAATATCTTTGTGATGATATATGATGATAAAATGTTCATTTTGTATGAACTATCCCTTTAATATTTTCAGCGTTTTTTTTTTTTTTTTTTTTTTTTTTTTTTTTTACATAGAAATAGTTGTAGTTCTCGTTTCTGTAGAAGTAAAACCAGAGGAAGTGAGTATTCAGTGTAGGTTGTGATGCAGACATCACTATATCCTCTTGATTTATATCGAGCACCAGAGACAGTGGTTTTTATTTCGTTTTTAAATTTGTTGGTTATTTGGAGAAATGGGATAATTAAAAATAATTTTAGGATTTGCTAAATGTCCAGTTTGACTGGTATTATAACCGATGGTTTTACTTCAGCCAACAGCAAAAATAGCTATGAAAATTTCCCTTTTTTTTATTAATTCATATGATTATCAGAGGCAATGGTTTTTCATTTAAAGTTTTTTTCTTTTTGGACAGCATAATTATCTTTCAGATATTCAAGAATCTTAAATATTTGCTAATAGATAGCTTAAACTTTAATTTAATTGCTATTTTAAGAAGAAAAAAAAGCCGATCCAACCTCCGCTTGTGAATATATTTTAAATATACATTTTGAAATATACATTTATTAAGGTATAAATGTTGTATTATTTTACTTACGTTTGTATTTGTTCATATGATGTGTTTGTTTCATATAAAAAATAATAGTTTAAGAACACAATATTTAGGAGTTGTTGGCTATTTAGAGAATTGCAAGTGTGCTTACATTGTAATATATATGTGTAATCATTTTTTTGGGTAGTTGTCTATTTAGAACACATAACCAAATTATAATAAAGTCTTATTTTTTTGTGTTTTATAAATGTTATTCACACTAGTTAATAAATTTTTTGTGTTTTCTCTAGGCGCTCGTGGCTTCTCGGGTTAAATAAAGCTATATTCAGGATTGTAAAAGTAATTTACCCGCTATGTGGTAGTCTGAACGGTGTGGGTGACATTGCCTTTACCATTTGACAGATTTCAAAAGCAGACTCAGTCAGGATGAAACAGGGCTGATTAGAGATAATGGTGTGTGCCTGTGTGATGACGATGACGAAACCGGCTGACAGCTGGGCTCCATGCACAGACGACATTGTTTGTGGGGGCGGGAGGTAAACACAAACCTCAACATCTGTGGCTGCAGGAAGTGAGTGCACACGCACTCCTCTCTTGTTCTCAGAATGAGTGAGAGCATTACCTGTGATTTTCCCCTGCGTCTGTCTGAACTGTGTGCGCACGGCCCGTCTGAGATTTCAGAGACAAGGGGACTTCTCTGCACCTGCAGCCTGAAGACCTCTGTCTCTCTCTCTTTCTGTCACACACACATGCCTATAAGCGGGTAACTGACATAATTACATATGCATCAACCGTTCGTCCCCATCATTTTAAGTTAAAGTTCATATAAATGTATAAGGGAAAGTTTACTTTTAGATGCTATGCCTTGTCAACATTTCCTGTGGAAGCTGTGTTCTGCCTCAGTAAAAATAAAATGCAATTGGGACTTTATTTCTCTCAATTGTAATTTAATATCTCAGTGTAATTTTATTTTTATTTAAAATTTTGTCCTGCTTTCTTCTAGTGAGGATTGACAAATATAACTGAGCTGTTTGTTGGTTGACTTCCCTGCTCTGTTACTTTCAAAAATATTGCTTTGTTTATTCATGGTCATCTTATGGCTAAGCCAACAATGTTATTTTGAGACGAGACTATCTGTTTCATTGACCAGTAGCAGTAGCATTGACCAGTTCTTTTCTTTTCCTCACATCACAATTATTTGCGGATTTTCATGAGAAAGCTTAAATATACCCAAAAGTTTGCTTTAACTTTGCTATGTCTTTATATATATATATAATTTTTTTTTTTTTTTCCAATATCCATGTTTTGTTTTGCTTAACGTTTTTCTTATGAGATATTTTGTTCTGCATAGTTTCATTAAGTAATTTATTTAAATTATAAATAAAATATGTATTTGAGCCCCCCCCCCCCTCCAAAAAAAAAAGAAATGAAAAAAAATAATACAAATAAACATTTTGTTTATTCAATTGGCCTGATATGCCAATAACCGATTATCTTATTTTGAGGCGGGACTGTGTGTTTATTTCAGCAATGCCAGACAAGGAGGGCATTTGAAAAAACCTGCTTGAAAATTCATTGTCATTGTCTTTGCTGGATGTACTTTTTACCTTAAAAAAGTGAAAAAGCCCTGCGGTGTGCTAAAACATTTTAAGTATCCCATTCAGTCTTTCCAGGAATATGAGAACACAAAAACTTCATGCATAGTAGTTATAAATAGAAAGAATGCTGTTTAAAATAGCTATAGATGCTGTGTAGTATGTCACAGCAAAGCTGTCATGATAACTGCCAGAGGAACTCACAGACGTCCTTTATAGTATATGAAGAAAATATGCAAATATGTCAACAGCATTCACAAACCTCTGTAATCGGGACTTATCTGTCTGCAGGCCGAGTTTATTTGTGTGTGTGTGTGTGTGTGTGTGTGTGTGTGTGTGTGTGTGTAAGTAGTCCAGCAGTGGGAAGAATAGGAAGTGTCTGAGCAGAGAATGGCGTGTTCTTTGGCCTGCGTTCTTTAACACGACTATCACTTTTTCCCTGCTTCTGTTAGATTCCCTCTCGTCCTTCCTTATTAGGATCTGTGTCTGACCTCTCCCACCAGTCACAAGTCAGACATTCCGCAATCGCGTTTGGCTCGGGCTGGATCTCAAAGACTCTTGCTGCTGTCTCTGATTGCTTGTTGTACTATGAACCGTTCTGAGATATTGCAACAAAAGAGCATGGCTGTTTCATTAAGAACTTTTTGTACTAGACCAGTTAATCACTGAAATGTCAACTATAAACTTTGTACTTTTTTGATGGTGTAAAATGCTACACAATGTTGCCAAGTCTGCGTTTTACCACAGAATTGGGCTTTACACTGTTGCCATCCGAGGTGATTATGATGCTCAAAAGTAAATCTAAATTCAAATTAAAAGTCCAAAAAAGTTCCAAACCTGGTTTCATCTTGAGGTCAGATACTGTTTTTAGTGTTTCGCTTGATTAAGTTAGTGTGTATAATGTCAAATATCTCGGTAGATTCCCCCTTGTTAACTAATTGTATGCCAGTTAGGGAGAAACATAGTGCTCAATGTTTGGTAGCTTCGTTCTGAGAGTGAGGATGTCCACATGCTCATGTGACTTTGATACTGCATTTCCTTCGCTGTAATTATATTACACATAGGGAATTTTGTCTGACGTAACGACAGATATTCTTATGAACAGAGGGAATGGGAGGTGGAGGAGGACATGACTTCAAGCACACCATTAGTTAATGTCTGATTTCTAGAATGGTTTGTGCTATTTGGATGGTGGGAAATCTAGTGGAGGAAGTTTGGAAAGAAAATGAGAAAGTGTGAGTAATTAATGAGTAAATCATATAGCAGACACTGAAAAATGCTTAGTTTGACAGGTCAGCAATTCATGTGAAGTGACCCAAATAAGTCAGACTTAATGTATGAACTAAGTTGTATTCAGTAACAAAATATCAAACATATGTGACCGCAAAACCAGTCATAAGGGTCAGTTTTTTGAAATTAAGATTTATACGCCATCTGAATAAGCTTGTTAGGATGGGACGATATTTGAAAATCTGGAATCTGAAGGTGCCAAAAAATATTCTAAAAATATCTAAATATTGAGAAAATCGCCTTTTAAAGTTCTCCAAATGAAGTTCTTAGCCATGCATTTATCAAAAATTAAGTTTTGAGATATTTACGGAAGGAAATTGACAAAATATCTTCATGGAACATGATCTTTACTTAATATCCTAATGATTTTTGATGTAAAAGAAAAATCAGAAAAGTCACATTCACACAGGTGTCCAAGCAGTATAAATAAATAAATAAATAAATAAATAAACCATAAAAACAGTAATATTGTGAAATATATTATTTCTGTTTAAAATAACGGTAACACTTTACAGTAAGGTTCATTAGTTCACATTAGTTAACTATATTAGTTTACATGAACTAAGAATGAACAATACTTCTACAGCATTTATTAATCTAAGTTAATGTTAATTTCGGCATTTACTAATGCATCATTAAAATCATTAGTTAATGCACTGTAAACTAACATGAACAAACGATGAACAACTCTATTTTTATTAACTAACGTTAACAAAGATGAATAAATAGTGTGATAAATGCATTGTTCATTGTTTGTTCATATCAGTTAATACATTAACTAGTGTTAACAAATGACACCTTATTGTAAAGTGTTACCAAAATAGCTGTTTTATATTTAAAAATATGTTCAAATGTAATTTATTTATGTGATGTAAAACTGAATTTTCAGCATCACTACTCCAGTCTTCAGTGTCACATGATCCCTCAGAAATCATTCTAATATGATGATTTGACGCTCAAAAAAAAAAAAAAAGTTTCTCATTATCAATGTTTAATATAATAATCATTTGCAACGTTATAAAAGTCTTTACTTTCACTTTTGATGCATGCTTGCTGCATAATCTTTTGCCAAATTTTTTAACCAGTATGTAAGTGACTTAGGAGTTTTGTGACATTTGTAACTATTTAATGTATACTACTTATATGCTACACTTCATATATATATATATATATATAATATTAATGCATTACCAAGAACACTAACGTTTACTATTCCAACAGGAACACAACTTGGACTGGTTTCCACGCATGCGGGCCATGTCGCTGGTTAGCAGCGATGCCGAGGGCGAACAGAACGAGATCAGGAATCTTCAAGAGAAACTTGAATCCACCATGAAGCTCGTCTCGAACCTGTCAGGCCAACTGACTGAACTGAAAGAGCAGGTGAGTGTCGATGCTTTTGGTCTGATGTCCGTAATGCTGACGTGTCTTCACTCCCCGATGAGGATGAAGTGTAGTCTTGACCCGTTAAGCTGTTTACATGGACTGCACAGACAAGAATTTGAGTTGGGTGTGAGTGAAACTAGGCCTTCAAGGTCAGTCAGTATGAGTCCACAACCTCTACAAGGTTCAATTAGACCAAAGGGCAATGAGTCATTTCTGTCTGTCTTTCTCTTTCTGCCTTCAGCTCGTGGTATTTAAAATGATCTTTCACCTGCGTCACGAGGCCAAGTGTTGTTTCACTTTTATTCAGCGGCATTGTCGTCCAGATGAAGTTCTGCGAACTCGAGCTTGTTTGTTTCCACAGATAAACAGTATAGCACACATAGATGAATATGATAAAGTGGGTCATTGACATAGAGGCTCATATTTTGATTTGGTGGAAATATGCGTAATGGGATTTGCTGTCATGTCGTTGATTTCTTGTAAATAGTGTCGTATGAACACCAACTTGAGGTGTGCAGCCACATAAAATAGGAAGTGTCTACAGGGAAGTTGATGTTTTTTTTTTGTTGTTTTTTTGTACTCCAGACAGGGGGAAAAGGTCATTGTTTGGCTAAAAGAAGCCAAAGCAAGTAAAACCCAACAAACTTTCACTATTTTCCTGCGTGAATGTGGTGGTTACACGTGTCAGTAACAGTTTTGCTTTTCCCTTTCTTTCTTTAAACTTGGAAGAGAGAATGATAAGCATTCTTCATACAAATATTTGAAAATGAATTATTTGTTTTCCCGTTTGTTGATATTTGATGATAATCTTGGGCTGTGCTTTCAGTCTATGATCTTGTTAAAATATTATAACAGGTTTGTTTGTCTTTTTCTGCTATCATAAACTCTGTCCAAGATTTCACATGGGAAAAGTGTAAATAAGACAAAATTAGAAATAAAAAAATCAAGCAACTGCAATAAACAAAATAATACAAAAAGACTTTGAGGCAATAGAAGCAACATTTATAGGAGAATTGTTTAAAAATGATGAGACCCAAATACATCAAATTCACAGCAAATCTCCACTATAATAGTCTTTTAAAAAATTAATAAATTGATGTATTCCAAAACCTTTTAATCTGCACATTTATGCTTAAATGCTTAGAATAATTTACATGAGATGAAATATATATTTTGCCTATGTATAACATGACAGTTAATGCAGTAATATCTATCTATCTACAAACTGTTTAGATTTAACTGTCAGTTTTCAAGATTATTAGTTCATCCTGTGATCTATTTCACTCAAAGCACTAGTGTAATCATGTGACGTCCTTCCCAGAGTTCCCTCATGTGACCCGCCTGGGGTCCTTTTGATGTAGTGATTCAATAATTTCAGATTTCTTTTTACGAATGGGTGTTTTTGGGGTGGGCTTAAATCTAGGAAGGACCACACACAGTATTTTACCTCTAAAGCATTTTGTCTCAGATGTTTATTATTATTTTGCTTGGATTACAGATGAAGAACTGCCATTGATGGTTCCTTATATGGAGGAGCGAGCAGTGCCACTTACTTTTTAAATGGTTGTGTGATTGTTTAATAGAATGAGGTACTTCCTGTGGACATCAACTTTAATATACACATACGTGAGCGTTTTTTGGCTCGCTTGTGCAGCTGTTGAGTCAGAGTAGGGGATTTCGGTACAGACGGTCTATATTTCTGTGGAACTGTGTACGTGAGCATGAGTGTGTGTTAGTGTATGTTGTAGCTCAGTTACACAACACTGCATGACATTGCTCCAATTGCTCCATTTTATTTTCCCAGAAGCTTTTTATATGGCAGCACACACACACACACATACACCTACAATACACAGACGCTCTTGTGTTATGAGGTCATAACCAAGGCAACATGAATGGACACACAGAATGCATCACTGCATGATATGCCTGATCTGTGGAGAGACAAACAGGAGATGAGGAAGATTTGAAATGGACAAAAACTTTTGAATAAGGAAGCAGAGTTATTCTTACATATTCAACATTTATACGTATATTTTTACATATTTAGATTTACTATACAAATGTGTGTCTATCTATCTACGTATGTGTACACACACACACACACACACACACACACATATACATACATATATATATATATATATATATATATATATATATATATATATATATATGTATATATATATGTATATGTGTGTGTATATATGTATATGTGTGTGTGTGTATATATATATATATATATATATATATATATATATATATATATATATATATATATATATATATATATATATATATATATATACTGTACACTCACTCTGAAAAAAAAAATGTTTACAAAATATGTAAATGTAGAAATAATCATCAGCATGTAGTATCACACACACACACACACGTTTGGAATCCAATGTAAATTCATGTTCCAGTAACATTTTCTTGGTTAAATAAACATTACATACACTATCAGGGGAAAAAAAGAAGATATTTTTACATTAACAATGTAATCAATATTCTTTTTTATTAAAGCCAAGTATAAATCTCATCAAGCTAGTGTTTTAAGCATTCTACATTCATTCCAAAATAATTACTCAAGGCAATAACAATTTAAACAATATATATTATTTGTTAACTTATGTTCAGCTATTCTTTTTATTAGTTTAATAGTTAGTTTTAACTATTGCTGAATTTTTCAGATCATAAGTCATCAAAGTTCGGTAAATAATGGTCACAGATGCAGAGATTTGCCAAGCTGATTACTCACTAAAAACTCCCACATGCTTTCATGTAATTTTAAGACTTGTTTTGAAGTAACAAAGTGTTTATACTAAGTGTGTGAGTTGCTTGCTTGCTTAATTTAGCTTACTAAATTAGTATTCCTATTAACTCCATTATATTGTTAATTCGTGAATACGGAATGTGCAAGAACACTAGAGGCGAGATTTATCACATTAACCAATCACAGCCGATCATAACCAATCATATCCAATCATTTCGCATTGCCTCCTCTCATGTGACTTTCCCCCATTCATTCTCAACTACCCCCCACGCTTTAGGGGGTCTGTTAAAACTCAACGGGCTCAGGGGAGGCGAGAGAGACGCAGACTTGCGCTTTACCTGCTGGTGTCACTGTTGGACGAGTGATTTATACACTTTTTAATGTTATGTTTTGTAATACTGGTGTTGTTTTAATTTTGTACTACGATTTTTTTTTTTCTCATCCAGTATTTTGAGGAGACACTGCATTCCTTACCTAGTATAATTATATAAGAATAAATAATTGTAAATGTCACATAAATATCAAAAATTGTATTAAAAAAGGTTAAAAAAAAAAGTTTTCACATAAACGGATATACAATATGCATGCCTGGTGTGTGGCAGAGTCAAAAAGGAGATGAGAAATATTTATTTTAAATAAATAAATAAAACTTCTTGTGGTGTTTGTTTTGACAGATGACAGAGCAGAGGAAACAGAAACAGAGGATCGGGCTATTAGGACATCCCCAACACATGAACGTGAACCCCCAGCAGCCCGCCTGAACCCCCGTTCCACCGGCCAAGTGTCCTACAGCTGTCTCCTGCAGCCATCGATCGCATCAGCCTTTCCGTGTGCGTGTGTATATGAGCGTGTGCGAGTCAAGACTTCACAGACACATCATCACCACAGCCTGCTGTGTACACCCAAAATAAATGGCTGTAGGCCACCAGGAAAGTATAAAAGACTTTTGCGCCATTCTTCACATCCATTTGAGTGCCAAATGTTTCTGCGTGTTAAAGAGGAAGTGAATTTGCATCACTCGCCTTCCACAGTGACAACAAGCTACACTAGATACTGCACGACTTATGAACATGTGCTGCAGCCTGTAGATGCTGCTTGGACACACATCCTTTTGTATTGACCCGTAGCAGTCAGTATTTGATGTCTTATTTTTGTATTTTGTGCAATATTAATACTTTAATATGCAACATCTGTATATTATGTCTTAAAGGGACGGTGCAGTAATTTCTTTTGCTTTGATTATAATGAAATACATTAGAGGCCAGGTATTGTAGGAATACTGTTGCGAAGTCAAGTTCGATATCAGATATGATAGGCCTATATGTATACGGGGAAAAGTTTTTTGCTCTGGCCTTTTTTCGTATTTAAGTTAATTTATTTATATCAACATAAAAAGCGCTTAAAGGAGATTATGCTTATGCTGCCAATTTAGAGTTCTTTAAATCTCATGAATAATATCAGGTTCTGTTTGGTATTTAGGAGCTGTTTATTATGGTTTATGGCTTTTTTGTTTGTGCTGTCACATTTATGACTTTAGAAGTCATATACGGAGTAATAATAGATGAACTGTTTAGGCAGTTAAGATTTGTATTGTCTTAAAATTAATGCACTAAAATAATTGAACTCATATCATTCTTGTCATTATAGAGCCATGTTTACTGTGCCTGTTGTATACTCCTGCGACTCAGAAGGTGAAGCGCAGGAAGACTATTTGCTGACAAGCAATCTTTGTCAAGTTTTCGTCTGTAGTCAGTCACATTTTTCTAGACAGTTTCATCTTTTAGCTGAGCAAAGCAGGTCACTTTCTTAATACTATCAATTTTTTTTCTTTCTTTATTTTATTTTTCTTGTAATACATGTATATATGTCTGCAGGTCTGCTTTTATATAGAGAGATATGGTTTCATAGCATCCTAATAATTAACAGCTGAGAAATAAGCCTACTACTGATTTAATAGGTAAATAATATATATATATATATAAAATTCTATGAGACTGTAAATTACTTTAGTCATATTTAATAAAATATGTATTTCTTGTTCAAAGGACCAGAACTGAAATATAGTTTTTGTATGTCTCTCTTTGTTGTTTAAATGGATGTCTTTTGACAGTGCAAAAGGGGACATCAGTATTAAATATCCATAATTCTGCTTCTTGTTTACATTATTTTATTTTGTTCATTAGCTGGTATCCTGCATAATAGTAAGTACCCACACACAATGTGTAAATTTCAGCGGTACGAAAACATATGTGCATTTATGTGTAGATTGATGACTGCATCATTTCACAGCTTTCTCATGACTTGACATTGTATTCACCCAGTCAATACAAAGGAAGTTGAGCTTATTAAGAATTCAAGCTTAATAAGAGTCGGCAACCCATGCTTCTCTAAGGAAATGCACTTTCTGTGACCTTTCATGTCGATCTGCAAAAAAGGTAAAAAAAAAAAAAAAAAATCTGTTTTCCACACACTGGCGAAGCCTGTATTTATGTGCTTCTGAGTCGTAGACAGTGCAGCTTTGTATAGTAACAAGAGGTCAGACTGGAGAGTCCCACATCAATTTAAAGGTAAAACACTGTGGTATAACTTCGCTATTGTCTGTAAAAAAGAGCAGAAGTGTGACTGAAGTGTCAGACGCACCTTAAATGTTTAATTATTGATACTTGGCAACATCATCAGAAGTGTCGCTCTAAAATCCCCCTGTGTGAAGTGCAACATCAGACTGAAACCTTCCACGAGTTAAATGACATTTGTGAAATAAAATGAACCGGTGCAAAGGCAGAAGGAGGAAAATATGACAAGGAACCATTGGTTTAGTTAGAAATAGGAAATTCTTGAAGCTTTATTATGGCCAGGGTGGGTCTGTGAGTGCTACTTTCTCTCTGTGCTTTTAGTAAGCTTATTATAAAGTTAATATTAGAGCTATTTCAACAGTGAGCCTCAGGACATCGTGCACGCTTCTCATTTAACCGGCAAGGTATGAGCACGATGATCTATTAGTCATTTTTACACTTAAAAGAGAGTGAGAGTACTTTGCGAGTGGTACTGTATGTTCGTAACATTTTGTTTAAATGTTCTAACCAGCCTCATTTATTAAGAATAATTAAAGGGACAATTAGACTCAAATTCTGGGTATGATTATTACTCTGTGTCAAGCTGACCCTAATTAGATACAGTACAATTCACTAACAATCACATTTTGGAGAAAAAAAAAAAAACTTTAAACCTCTAAGACTTCAATACTTCTCACACATTATCAAAAAAAAAAGTATGAACCTATGTGACCCTGGACCACAAAACCAGTTTTAAGTCGCTGGGGTATATTTGTAGCAATAGCCAAAAATACATTGTATGGGTCAAAATTATATGGCAAAAAATCATTAGGTTATTAAGTAAAGATCATGTTCCATGAAGATATTTTATAAATTTCTTACCGTAAATATATAAAAACTTAATTTTTGATTAGTTATATGCATTGCTAAGAACTTCATTTGGACAACTTTAAAGGTGATTTTCTCAATATTTCGATTTTCAAATAGTTGTATCTCGGCCAAATATTGCCCTATCCTAACAAACCATACATCAATGGAAAACTTATTTATTCAGGTTTCATATGATGTATGCATCTCAATTTCCAAAAAGCTGACACTTAAGACTGGTTTTGTGGTCCAGGGTCACATGATTTTTTAAAAGCTGTATTTAACAGCCATTTAAACATTTGTTTTTCACAAAAATGCAAACATTATGCAAAGCATTTTGCATATATTTTTCAAAATTTAAATTTATATGCTTTTGTGCATTTCTGGAATTTTTTTATTTTATTTATATATATATATATATATATATATATATATATATATATATATTATTCTTGCCTTAATATGAGGGTTGATGAGAAAGAGCATTTACATTCACACATTTACATTTACATTAACTTTATCTATCCTTCTTGCAAAAACAGCTTTAATACTGTTGCTATTTTAACTACTTGTTGTATGCATAAAATGCAAATGATGGACATTAATGTAAAGTGCTCCTGAACAGCACAAGTGTTTCTGAAATGCATTATCGCCCGATAACGTCTTTACAGCATTCCTTTTCTTAAAGCAATAATAACATACCTACATTTATTATTAGGTTAACATATTTGCTGTCAAATAAAGGGACTTTCCTTAAACGAAGAAAACAACCCAAGAAAGACGCATAACACAGTGTGCAACTGAATTGGCATTGGGACAGCAGGCTGTTTAAGACTAAACCAACCAAACCGTTCAGTTATCACATGACCTATTAAAATTCTTGTTCCATTTGTTGTGTAATAAAGGTGACTAATATAAGGTCCAACTGTGAAATGAACCACTTAAAACACGTTGCATTTGTAGTTTATTGCATTAGCTTTTAGGGTCATGGTGGTCTGTTCTATTGTTTTTCTTCTCAGACTGTATCAGTTCCGAGTACTATCTGCATATTAAGCAGAGGTTTATATTACTCAGTATTCACAGTGTGACCACAGTAAGCCTCAAAGACACATCACAATTTGCTTTTGTCATTTGATTTCATGTGCAACCAAAATAGGCAATGCATTCTGTATTAAGAGACTGAAGGAAGTGGCTCTTGCACTGGTTCTGTCCTCCGCCTGCGCTGAAGGATACTTTGTTATCCTGTTGCTGCACTTAAAGACAAAAAAAAAAAAAAAAAAAAAAAAAACACTCCCACTACTTTCCACCAGTTCTATTAGAATTAAATTATTAACTATGTTTTATGAGCAGACCTCAAAACCTTAATGCGGCTGTAAGCAGTGCATAATTCAGAGGGTCACGTTTTCCTTGCATAGCATGAATTAATGTGTTCACTTTAATTTAAATAAATTTAATTCTTTTAAATAAATCAACTCACACATTCAAATGAATAAACTAATTATTTTATGGAGAGAAAACGTCAAACCACAATCACTTACTAATTTTGTGCTGATTATAATGTATTTGCATCGCATCACACGTTTTCTTGTTGATGTGGTAGGATAATTCATTTTT
The DNA here is from genome assembly GCA_036784905.1 of Acrossocheilus fasciatus. Taxonomy (NCBI): domain Eukaryota; kingdom Metazoa; phylum Chordata; class Actinopteri; order Cypriniformes; family Cyprinidae; genus Acrossocheilus; species Acrossocheilus fasciatus. The sequence goes on along the minus strand of CM071948.1, from coordinate 25,147,163 downwards.
GCAGCACGTGATATTGTAAAATGGATCTAGCAAAGTAAATGCTACCTCGTTCTTTACAACATTTATAGACTCTTTAGAACAAAAACTCTTGCCACATTTTATTTATGATAGTCATTCTGCGCGTTATTTACAGTTAAACAGCGCGTGAAAGCTCCGTTGCCGCCATTGGCACCTTTCTCCTCAGCGCGCTCGGTACTAAAATAAACGGGTGACGTCAGTCCCGGGGATTCAGCCGGTCCTCCGCCTCCGCCCTTTCCCTGCGCCGCCATGAGGAGTTCAACGTGACCGCCGCAGAGTACAACCGGCCACAACAAACCGAGCCGCAGCACGAGACAGCCATGAGCGGCTGCACGTGGAGCGCCAAATGGTCCCGGTGTGAAGTAACGGCGCGACGGTCCCCGCGCGCATCTGTTACTATTGTGTAACCATGACAACGGCGCAGTGCTCGCTCGTGTGCCAGCATCATGTTAGGGGAATTTTGTTAATGAATACTTGCATTATATCGATGGAGCAACAGGTGCTCTGGACATTATTCATTTGACATCCGTTTCTTTCTAGAAGCTTCTATCTATTGCACGCAAACGCGCGCGCGCGCGCGCGTGTGTGTGTGTGTGTGTGCATGTTTGTAAAGCCACATAATCCTTTATGCAAACAGAGCTCACATTGGAGAGGAAATATTTGCTGGAAGAATGTGTTTAACTTTAAGTAATAATTTATACATCATTAAAATTATACGTGCATAAATATGTATTTATATTTCACACACGTATTTCTTTCAATTGTGTTGTTTTGTCATAATTATAGTAAATAAATCGGGATTACCATCATAATTACGACGGTAAATACATTTTTTTGTGCTGTTTTTGTTTTTGACGGTAGGGTAGTGTAGATAAAATAATCGGAAACACTTTGTCTATATCATATCTATATCATATATGCTTTCAAGTCAATACAGGATAAAGCGCTCATAACATACGTCCCTGAGACGGGCTGTTGTTATGCGCTCAGGGGGAGAGAGAGAGAGAGAGAGAGAGAGAGAGAGAGAGAGAGAGAGAGCATCAGCATGGTGGTACACGGGACACGGGAAGGCGGGCGGTCTGCTGTAAATGGGTTGAGCTCTGAAAGCGCCGTCACACACGTGAGGCTCATGTGACTGGAGCTCGAGACGTGTCTGCAGTCACAGGGTTTATTTAACACGTACTTCAAATCCACCCACATACACTCATTTAACCAGCACCGGAGCCGACAAACGCCTCCTGCACCTCCACCTCACAACAACATCACTTCTGCGTCCTAGTTTTGAGACACCGTATCTGGAACCAAAACTGCTTTATTCGAGGAAAATACATGTGGACTTTTATGAGAGAGTAACGGATCTGCTTTTTAATTTTATATATACGTGTATTTTTTTTTTAAATTAAATTTACCCTATTCTTACATTAGTAAGACATATTAATAGGGTAAAATGGAAAGGATTACCAGTGCTCAGCCTCCTCCATGTATGGCCAAACACGCCTCGCTGGATATGTCTGACATGCAAGGGTAAGTCATTCTCCAATTTTTGCGTATTTATGTCTCTGAAAGCTTTCCGGGGAGCTAGACCTCTTATTGTCTGTATTTTATTATATTTTATAGAATGGACTTTCCCATGTATGTGTATAAACCCCGGCGGGGAATGAAGCGCAGTGAGGACAGCAAGGTACGAAATGCGCAATTACGCACAAATATGATTGCGCACACTTTTACTTGCCACTTTTGTTTGATATAAGTCTCTTTTGGTGTTTTAAACAAGATTTATAATGCACACTTTTAATTTCTGTAGTTTTGGTTTGTTATTGATATTTTTTTCGCATGGAAATTAATATCAAATTTTAATAAATAACCCCCAGGATACATACAAATTGCCTCATCGATTGATCGAGAAGAAAAGGAGAGACAGAATAAACGAGTGCATCGCCCAGTTGAAGGATTTGCTGCCCGAACACCTTAAACTCACTGTAAGTAATATGGGAGTGGATCGGCTCACCTCACTTTGTTGTAGTATAAAGCGCCACCTGCTTGTTGATCATGAATAAATCATGTTTGTCCTGCTTTTAGATTAGTCACCTCCTGTAATGTGCTTGATATACATTTTTAATATATACAACCTGTAAACTTTCGGCACTCCATATAGTGAATCTGGCTTTAGTTAATTATTTACACGTCAACAAAGCATGTTAGATTGTCTTGTGGAATATTTGAATATTACTTGCACGCACACGTGCATGCACTGGTGAGCGGAGAGGAGTGCCTCCGTTCATTTTCTGCGCAGGTTTGTCCTCTCTGAGCCGCTGCGGAGAGTGTTACATAAGAAAGATCAACATGCTTATCTGGGTTCTTCCTGTTTTAGACTCTGGGACACTTGGAGAAGGCCGTTGTGTTGGAGCTCACACTCAAGCATGTGAAAGCTCTTAACAACCTGCTGGAGCAGCAGCAACAGAAGATCATTTCCTTGCAGAATGGAATGCAAATCGGTGAGTTTTCGATCATGCAAAAGGAGCGGCACACTAAAAGTGTGACTGTGTCGCAGGAAGCGGCCCCACTGAACTTTTCACCTCCCCTCCCCATTCGATTGTGTTCGAGTGCATTACAAAATAAAGAAATTGAGACACGCTTGCGCAACGCAGCGAATGATCTGGCCTACAGGACTGTTGTGAAGGAAGTGTTGGCATGGTTTCTAACACTTATGGTTTTATTGCAGGTGAACAGGGCAATGGGCACTCAGAAAACAGTGAGGAGATTTTCCGTTCCGGGTTCCACTTGTGTGCCAAGGAGGTTCTTCAGTTCCTGGCCAATCAGGAGACTGTACATGACCTGACGCCCGCTCACATAATCAACCACCTTCAAAAAGTGGCATCTGAGTTCATTCAAAGCCCGCCAAGTCCTCGTCTAGAGGAGCCCACTCCCAAAGCTCCAGAAAGCAGAGAGAAACCAGCAAGTCCACAGCCGAAAGTGGCAGAGGGTCACGCCAAAAACTGCGTGCCCGTCATTCAAAGGACTTATCCCCACAGCAGTGAGCAAAGTGGGAGCGATACGGATACCGACAGTGGCTACGGGGGCGAGCTCGAGAAGCGTGAACTGAAAGCCCAACGGTCTGTCTACTACAGCAAAGATGCTGGAGATCTCAAGCACAGCGGCAGCATTAAAGAGGAGCTGGATGAGCCGCAGGCCAAGCGGCAGAGGTCCGACTCTTCGGAAGACGAATCTTTGTCAGGGCCCGACATAGTGGGTGGCCACAGCCCCTACATGAGCTTTTCTCCACACCAGCCCCTTTGCATGCCCTTCTACCTCTTTCCACACGGAGCAGCAGCCGCCGCATACTTGCCCATGCTGGAGAAGTGTTGGTACCCCGGAGCCATGCCCGTCTTGTACCAAGGCCTCGGTGGCTCCCCGGCGGGCATGTCTCCCGAGAAACTCCCCTCATCCCTGGTCATGTCCTCAAGAGTGGGCTCCCCCGTCACCACTCCGACCTCCATGGACTCTCCTGCGCTCCTGCAGGCCCTGAAACAAGTTCCCCCATTAAACCTGGAAACCAAAGACTGAGGACTCACTCTGGGGTCCACGATAGCCCGCTCTCTGAATGTCTTGGTCTTGAGAGTGGACTTCCCTGCTGAATAAGCTCCCGAAGAGGGTTCGGATGAAGGGGGCGCGAAGGCAAAGTTCAAAGACGCGCCCTCAAGTACGGCAAACAGCTGTTCTGATTCCTCTCAGACGTACGTACAACGGCCTCCCTCCAAATGCAGAGACACACACATAAGACTCTCACGCACTCTTATCAACTCCCTCCACAACCAGCAGACAAACACCCAGAGATGGAACGGTCCGCGTGGACACAGACGGGTGAAGGAGGCCTCGTGCACAGCACTGTGAGACACTGTGAAGAAGGTCAAAACGAGGACAGTGAGCTCTGTCCTTGGAGAAAAAGGACCTGGGGTGGGCGAACAGCTACTCTCTGCACTTACGCCGAATGTTTAAGTCTAAAAACAATACAAAACAATAACCCAGAATGTGACGTGCAGATGGTCCCCCAATGACAAAGACTTTGCCCTTTGCACAAGCACCTTTTCTTTTGTTGAATGTAAATGAAAAAGTCATTTTTGTAATAAAACATCACCCCTGTAGATGCTGCTTTTTTGGACATTTCTCTGTGCCGTGGATGCTTGCTCAGGAAGCTCCATTCTCTTCTGCTTTTGTGACTGCTTTAACCGATAAGAACCGTCCATTTAGACTAGAATGCTACCAAATAAATGTCTTTGCTTTGGATGACCCGAGTCCTCAGGTCCTGAGTTTCCCTGCATAAACGAGGACGCCATCGACTCCCGAGACGTGACACTCGTGTAAATACGGGAGCGATGTAATCACAGCTCCGCTGTAGCTTTTGAGTTTGTCATCCATTCGTGCACGTAGGTGAACTTGTTGTGAGGTAACTGCGTTGTGTAATTATTTTGTTTATACTACTTGTACATCTGTATTTTTGATACGTGACCCACACATACATTCACGAATTTTAGACAGCCGAGAGCTGTATGCCATGAGATTGTGTACATAGCTTTGGACCTAGACTTGATCTGCATCATGTTCTGTGTTCATTTCTGGTCAAATTAGGACAGATCTCGGTTCATGCTGTTGCCTTTACCTGTTTAAAGCAGTAAACATGATGGCGGATCTCTACATTTTTATTCTACATAGAAGCAAAAGAAAGTGAATGTAATGTTAAAAACAATATAGTAGTTTTGTATAGGAAGAGGTACTTACTTTTTATTTTGGGACCTAAGAGAAGGTTGCTTGATGTATATATTTTGTCTAAAAAAGTATTGTTGACATACATTTAAGAAAAAGTATTAATAAAGTTTTTTTTTTTCCTGTGGAAATCATGCCTGTCTGAGTCTGTGTTTGAGAGCTTGAACATGTTTAGCTGAAAAAACAACCTCGCTGTTTTTCCCATCACAGTTCGTCCTTATGTAACACTTACATAACCCATAAACTTGCTGTCTATGCAAATCCTTTAGACAAACACTATGATAAGAGTCAGGTTACAAATATTCCAGCCTCACACCTCCTAACTAAAGTCCGTGCATTTTCGATAAGGTTTCGTGGCGCATTTTTTCTACAAAAACACTTAGAACCCAAAGCAGAGAACATAATTGATTATTATTACAGCCATTGCAACTGCGTTACATTTCTTAGATGAACACGCCCTCTTCTAATGCGCGCTAGCTGCTGAATTAGGTTAAGACTCCCCGCGTGTCTGGCTGTGTGTGTGCTCGATCCAGTGCTAGCTGCTCACATGTAGAGCCACACGGTAGGCCGCGCTCACTGCGCCGAGGCATGGGCAGCCACATGTCACACCTCCAGAGCAGACAGGACAATGCCATGAATTCGCTACAATTACGAGACAACAGCAGTAGTATGTGTTGTCTGTAAATGGTTAATATCTATAAATATGATTAGTTAATATAATTAAACAATAAATTGATATATATATTTTTTAGAGACATTAAGTAATCTTAATAATGTCATTAGTCTATTTAGTTGTAAAATTAGCTATTAACTAGGTACTGTACCAAAGCAGGGTTATAAAATTTAAATAGAAAGGTGTATGGAGCTCATGAATGAAGTGAAATAAAGTGGCCATAGTACTCTTGGCTGTCATAAAGCAAACATTATGCTTCGTTTCTAAAAACAAACAAACAAAAAAAACAATAACTGTAATAAAAAAAATAAATAAAAAAAATCACAGACAATGTTAAAAAATAAAATTTGCGCTATATATAATACTTTTGATGTGTTGCTAAGTAAATGCAGTACATTTGCCAAAAAATAATATGTGAATTTGCATGATAGACTGATGTAGCAACAAGTACAAGGTCTCATCTTTCTATTCTAAAGCTTTTAGCGCTCTCGTGTGGACTACCGTTGAACTGCAACGAATGTTAAATGTGTTTATACAAATTATAACTAAGCGCAAAATGTTTGTTGTCCAAAATACGCTTTGTGCATTTACTTTTTGTGTATTTACTTGTCTTCTTTCTTTCTTTACTTCTTGCTGTAATTTTAAGTAATATTATAATATTGTTTGTATGAAACTAATGAAACTATATATATATATATATATATATATATATATATATATATATACATGTGTGTGTGTGTGTGTGAGAATGTATGTATGTATGTATAGGCCTTTTATAAAGAGCAAAATTATAGTTATTAGCGTAATCCATTATATTACACATTTTAGGTAATGTAATCAGACTACCTTTTGATTCCTTTTGACCCAAGTCGTTTATCACATTGATTTAAATAGGATAATCTTGTGCCATATTGATGTAAAAATACAAAGAATATAAGAACATACTGTATATTCCATTCATTGTGATTAACAACATGAAGTGCATTAAACATTACAATAATTCAAGGTTTCCCAAACTAGGGTTTGTAAATGAACTGCAGGGGTTTGTGAATTCAATGAAAAGCTAATAATTAATTTAATCTTAATGGTAAAACCTAAATAAAGTCATTTAAAACAACAAAATAATAAATAAAAATAAAACATTTACTATATATATATATATATTTAATGGTCATTATTAACCATTAACCTCTTAACAGTCACCTGTCCCCAAGTTTACTTCACTATATTACAAATAAATCTTAATCTAATCATGGAAAACTATATATCGTTGGAAAGGTCTAAGACGCCTAAATAGATATTTTGCCACTGTTTTTTGTTACAAATTATATAGGAACAGCAATAGATTAATTTATGACAAGAGTGCACCTCAAAAAATCTACATCATAACAGGCATTCTGACCTTTGTCACAAAAAGTATTTTTTTTCGTTGCCTTTTTCCCTATATCACATTTTAAAACTCATCATAAATTATATATATCTGTCAGGTTTGGACGGAGAGGCAAACACAGGTGAGTGGAAATACTTGTCTTTAATTCTTTTCCCACAAACTTAAATCGATCCCGAAGGACTACAAAACCAAACTTAACAGTGCAGGAGTTCATTCAAGTGCAGGAGTTCATTCAACTTAAGGAGTGCATCCAACTCAAAGTCATACTTTTCATACAGGTCGCGGAGAAAGGCTTACGGCACGGAGGATTCCAGATATCCAGGAGGTAAGTGAGAGATAGCGTAGCTTACGACCTTAAAACCAGACAGTGAAGTTATGGCTTGAGTGCAGTGATATAGAGGGCCTGATTGGTGGTAACAGGTGCAGAGGATTCCTTGATGGCAGTCAGGTGTGAATGATTACAGATGGAGTGCAGGTGAGTGACCAGAGGGATGCTGGGAAATGTAGTGCGGTTCCACTGGTGAGAGGTGAGAGAGCTGGTGAGACAGGTGAAACCGTGACAATATCAATTGTAAGCTTAAAACTAGGAGACTTTCTGAATGAATAACAGTAGGCTACTTAAGAAAGGAACATTTAAAAGATGAAAAAGAGGAATTAGGGAAAATCAATGAACTATGAAAAATGTATTGCTATTGTGTGAATAATATGTAATCATGTAATCAATAAAAAGTAACTGTAGGCTGATTACACATATTTTAAAATGTAATTGAATTTAAATACATAATCCATAACATGTAATCAGTTACTACCCAGGGCATCTTTTCCCAAAAGCATCGTAAGCCTAAATTGATCGTAGCTCCATTACCATGCTTTTGGGAAATGCAGCCCAAGACTCTCTCTCTCTCTCTCTCTCTCTCTCTCTATCTCTCTGTGTGTGTGTGTGTGTGTTTATGATGCAATGCATTTATTTGTTTGCTTGTTATTATAAATAAACAAACTAAAATATTTTTGTAGATTTTATGAAGTTCTAGGCAAAAAATCCAACTAAAAATTTGCCTTATTTGTTTGATTTTAAATGTTGGACTTTCTTGTTATGCAAACAATACAATTTATGCATGTATGTATGTATGTATGTATGCAGGGCCTAAAACTAACTTTTTGCCACACCTGCCAATGTCCGGTGACGTGATGAAATTTACCGGCCATGAAACTCTTTTTGCAAAAACAGGCAGTTCTTACTACTACAATGTTTAAACATATTTTCAATGTTTTTAATTTGCCCTTTACTTTACTAAAAAACAACAAACAAATTTATTGATTTATCTTTTTTTTTTTTTTTTACAAACTCTGTTTGCAGTGCGTATGTGGTGCGTATTTTCCCCACACCCATGTTAATGGATTAGACCAGGGCTATTCAGTTAGCTTCATTTGAGGCAGGGGTGGCACCACTACTCCAAAAGTGGTGGGGCAAAATTTCATATAAAATTTGAACTATCAATATAATTTTAAACTTAATATTATGAGCCACAGCAAATGCAATGATAACATAAAGCAAAGAAATATTCTTGAAATTAATTTTATTAAGCAGTCAAGAGTCCGCAGTGTCCCAGTGTTTGCTTTGGGCAATACCAGGTTTAATTCCACTTATAAAATAAATAAATAAATAAATAAATGAATAATACAATTCATATACTGTGCAGGGAGAGGCAGAAAACCCAAAGGGCTTATTTAAAGCCTCTACCCAAACAATGAAAAACAAAAACTCATAAAACTACACAAAAACTATTACAAAAACAAATATATAAATACAAATTAATTACAGCATACAAAAAGAGAAAAAAAACATAAATAATTTACTCAAAACAAACCATCTATAATACATAAAATACAAGATCAATTTTTACAAAACAGCATTTAAATTATCCTTTATTCTTTTATAACATTAAAGAGGATTTTTTTTTTGCTAGATGAGATAAATCATTCTATAATTTAATACCCCTAAATCTTATGAAGTATTGACCTCTACAAATGAGAACTTTAGGAAAATTAAAATTTGAAGATTGACGAGTTATTTAACTCATCAACATAGTTATTTAACTATGAACCTGTGAATTTACTTTAAAATACATTCTAAATTGCTCTGTAATGTTACCCTCACTTGAATATATTTTATACATAAAAACACATAATATCATAAATGGTATGAAATAAAGAAACAGATGAAGTATATTTGTTTGATCGGGTTGTAATCCTAACAAAATGCTTCTGAAGAACAAAAATTAAGGCTGTTAAAAAAAAAAGAACTAAGGTTGTATCGTCAGCAAACATTACTGGAGTAAGAATATTTGAAACATTCGATAGATCATTTATATAAATAAGAAATAGTAATGGTCCAATATGGACCCCTGAGGAACCCCACAGAATAGGCTTGCTTTACTAGAATAGCATCCCTTATAACAAACAAACTGTCTTCTATTAAAAATATATTTCATCAACCATTTATATGTAAAATCATGAAAACCATATTTATACAACTTATCTAATAAAATGTAACGATTTACTGTGTCAAAAGCTTTTGACAAATCTAAAAAAAATACTACAAGCAAATTGTTGATTTTCCAGTGCAAGGGTAACCTTGTCAATCAGGTAAAGCAAAGCCATATAAGTAGAATGTTTTTTTCAAAATCCATATTGGTGCTTATAAAGAATAGAATTTGAGTCTAAGTGAGAAAGAATCTGTTTATATACTATTTTTTTCTAAAATTTTTGAAAAACAGGGCAAAATAGATATAGGTCTATAGTTGTTGAAACATTGCGGATCATCTGCTTTAAACAGAGGAACAATTTTAGCTATTTTTAAATCGTCTGGTACAGTGCATGTTTTCAAAGAAAGAGAAAAAATGTGAACAAATGGCTGCAATATTGAACATTTCACCTGTTTAACAATACATACAGAAATATTATCATGACCAGCTGAAGATAATTTTAATTTGTCAATAATTTCACTTATTTCCTGAATTTCAGGTGTCTTAAAAAAAGAGATAATAGGAAAGTTTCCTGATATATATTCCAGGGGTACACCATTACCAGTAAGGATATTATTAGCTAATTTATGACCAACAGCTATATCAAATGGATCATTAAAAGATTTTTTTGCCATCCACAAAGTCTGAAGGTAATTCCGAGTTAGTCTCTTTGCAGTTTCTCTTTGCAGCAACTGATTTATTACTTTCCATGTAGATTTAATATCATTTGAATATTTCTTACATTTTTCACCAAAATATTTCTTTTTTTGCTGATCTAATAGAATGGTTATATTTATTTCTGTAAGATTTAAAAATACCATAGGTGAGGGGAGTGGGATTTAAAAGATATTTTCTATAAAGTTTGTTTTTTTGTCTTCAACATTTTCCATAAACTAACTGTAAACCAAGACTTATTAAAGTCCTGACTGAATTTCTTCACAGAACTACTGATTGGAAAACATTTATGAAAACTGGAACTAATAACAGTCGTAAAATGTTGATATGCTCTGTCAGCATCATATTCCTTATACAGATCATCCCAAGAGGTACTAGAAATCAAATCTTTAAATTTAAAAATATTTGACTTACTCATAATTCTCTTTTCCTGAATTTCTTTTAAAAGTTTAACCCTGTTAACCCTAATTTCAGAATAGTGAAATATAGGAAAATGATCAGACAAGTCTGAACGTAAAACACCAGATTTAATTCCTTCACCTAGACAATTTGTTAAAATGTTATCAATTAAAGTTGCTGAATTTTCTTTAACTCTTGTAGGTTTATGAATAAGAGGAAAATAATAACTAGAATTCAGAATATTTAGGAAATCTGCAGTAGGGTATCAAATTTAATTTTTAAGAGATTTATGTTAAAATCACCCAAAATATAACAATATTTATGCTCATTATTTATCAAATCAAGTAATTTAGCAATGTTGCATTACTATTGCCAGTAGCGACAGAGTTTCCCACTGATAGGCCAGCAATGCACTTGCAGCAGGCAAGTGGCTCTTCTCAGCAGGCAACTCACTTTCCTCACGCAGAGAGACTGGCTCTCCTCGGCTGGTGATCCGCTTTCCTCATGCAGTGAGTGACTGCAGAGTAGAGTCAGTCGCTCTCTGCGTGAGGAAAGAGGATCACCTGCCGAGGAGAGCCGGTCGCTCTCTGCGTGAGGAAAGAGGATCACCAGCCGATGAGAGCCGGTCGCTTTGTGAAAAGTTCATTGCTGGCCTATCAGTAGGAAACTAATCCACTGGCAAATGCAAATGAAGACCAGATGTACCACTAAGTATGGCGACATGTGCCATTGGCTTCTGTGTGACAGATGACTTTTCATTTAAATGTTAATACTGCTTCTCTCTAAAAACAATGAACTTCAGAGATTTCATTTTCAAGTTAATGCTTCAGAAAATACCAAACGTTTCTTTCCTTTTGCTATTTTTGAGTATGAAAATATTACCCACATTTCTAAGATCAATGCCTGAACTATGATCATGGTGTGTGTGGAGGATAGCAATGCTATTCAGCCTCACTGCTTTGGTAGTGGATCACAGGTATGTTTTTAGTCTCCTCAAACTTGAGAATGACCTCTCAGCCGATGCAGAAGATGGAGGGATTACAAGAAAGAATAAGTTTGCCAACTTCACTGTAGAGTCGACTAGCTTGTCCAAGGCCTTTGATTTCATCAATTACATCTTGCATCGTAGCTGTTTGCTGCTTCTTCATCAACTCAGGTAATACATTCAGTTGGTTTTGCAGGCGTAAAGCATCGATGTCTGTGCTGAAGTGAGCGGTGACATTCTCAAAATCTTGCCGGGACCATCCACCTGACGTTGTGGCTGAGAGGATCAGGTTCTCAATTGACTGACAGAGCTTGAATGTCTTCTGATCAAACCTCACCTCAATTTGAGGGATCAGAGCATCAATGATTTCATAGCCCTGTCTGTACAACTCCTCAGCTGAACTGAAACTGTGAACTGTATCAGATGCTGCATCAGTTTTCTTTGGTGGTCGAATAACCCTGGGTGTCTGAGGCTCTTTGACATCAAGATCTGCTAATTTTCCCAAACAGTCCTGCCAAAGAGCTGTAAAACTTCTTCCTGTACGAAAAGCAGTGAGAATTTTTGTGACATTAGCCACTGCTGATTTTGCTTCATTGAGAGACGGGGACTTTGCAAAATGGACATAAGGGTCTCAACAGGCTCCAAGACCTTCTCAATCAACATCAGGCCAAAGAAAATCTTAAAGGTCTAAAGTACCTCATACAGTCCACTTGCCTTGCATCCTGCATCTGTGCTCTCTGATGAGCAAATACTCAAGGCATATTTCACTGTTTTGTGGTGCCGCAGTAATGACCTTCACTGCCTTCACATGTTCTGCCCACCTTGTTGGATTAAGTTTGCTGAGTTTTCCAGAGGCAGCAGAATGATCTGCTTTGTCGCTTGCTGTCAGCTCCAGCTGTGCTTGTCTAAAAACATCCTCTCTTTTTGCACTAGATGTCATGAATCCACTGATTTCTTTAGTATAATCAATGGCATCTCTTGTAAGTGAAATAGCCCACACAGAATCTTGTATTGCCAAATTCAGAGAGTGGGCTATGCAGTGAACAAACATGGCTTTCGGCTGTTCGGCTTGCATGCATGTTTGGACGCCACTGACACAACCAGCCATGTTAGCAGCTCCATCATAAAACTGACCGCGAAGATCTTGCTCCTTCATGGAAACATCAGTTGTACTATCAAGTATTAAACTAAAAAATCTGTTATTCCTAAAGCGTGCAGAAAGCACTCTTGTAACCTCTGAGGCCATTATATTCAGAAGCTCATTCTGAATCTCATGGGAGCAGTATTTTTCTCGCCTTTGCAACCAGGATTGCAATGTTGCACTGTCCCTTGCTCGTATGTTCAGTAATTTGACAAAAAGGCTGTCTGCATCTTTACTGTGCCTGAATGGAAGACCCTGCTCACCAACAAACTGAATAGTTTCAAGGATTTTTATGAATGCTTCTTTTACTTGTGCTTGCTCTTTTTGCTTTGCCAAGAGAATCTGCGTGCTAACAGATGTACTTCTAGAGTAGTGAAGCCATTTTAGAGTGGCCTCCTTATGGCTCGAAGATGCCTCATGGCCTCTAAATCTTTGTGGTCCGTGCTTCCAGTTTGAAAACCCTTTAACAGTGAAGGCATCACTGGTACATTTTGAGAATGTTATCAATTTCAGATTCATTGCTACTCTACATGTATGACAAAATGCTTTTCCTTCATTCCACTCTAACCAGTTCCAAATTTTAAACCATGAAGTTTTGAACACCCTTTCTCCCTTCATTTTAGGTCCTGGCAGGTCTGATGGTTGGTTTGGCTGAAGATGCACTGGCACTAACTGATCTTCTCTTTCCTGTTCTGTCCCTGCTGTCATTATCAGTGATGAATATGCCCCTATTGTCAGCTGTCTATCTCTCCCTAAAAACAAATAAGATTGACATTGGACACTGTGATCTAACTAAAGATTCAATTAGTATAGCCAGCAACAACAATTGTATTATCCATACAATTTCAAGTGAAACACAAAAATCTTCAAATTACTGAGGTACTTAAACTGATCCTACATGCATACCTCTGTGTTTCCTGGGAACTCAGATCTTGGGATGCTGGTCTGTTGCCCTTTTTTTGTCTGAGAGAAGACATACATTTGCTTCTAAAAACACACAGACTAACTATACAATTTTCTTTAAGGCCTAACGATAGGCTGGAGCCAAGCAGGAAACTATTTACGTTCTACATATACACCTATATTAACACACCTTTTAATGAAGGTCAGTGTAGATTGTTTCAACGCCACACGCTTCATTTTGCAACCCCCCCCCCCCCCCAACTAATAACAGAAAAACAGGTTCACAAAGTTAGTAATGAACAGTATATTTTAAAAATCGAAGACGCCTTCTTGCTGCCACTTTAGTAACAGTCTATATGTAGCAGAGGCCAGCAAGTGTGTGCTGTGCAGGTAAAACCTCACTCCCCGATCTCAAGAGGTGCTCTAGCGACTGATGCTAGAGGTCATGGCCTTTAGCCTCCTTGTTAGAGCGCCCGCCTCCCACGCCGCGGTTCGAAACCCGCTCGGAGCGGGGCGAGTAGGACCGCGACATATATCGCTACACATTTTTCCAGCACGGCTTACCTACTTTTTTGAAGGATTCGATTTGGCTAATGCTAAAGTAATTTATTCAAAATGCGGAATGTGCGCACACATTATTTAAAACGTTCAAAACTTAAGTTATAACATAGCATAGATCGAACTCGGAGGATTACGCCACTGAGCGTCAAAGCGCGCTTAACCCACTGAAAGGGGAGTTTTGATTGGTCTTTCAGACGACTTGAAGCGGCACTGCACGGACCAATCAGTGTATGAGTTTAAAGTATCGCGAGAGAGCGATTCGAAAGCGTACGGTGCCGTCTCCTCTCGCGGTACTTTCATGTCAAATACCGTTTGGTTTGTGTAGTGTTGCTTCAAGTGAACCTGCCTGAAGTGCTGGGGCAGTGCCCCAGTAGTTTGAAAAGTGGTGGGTCAAATGCCAGCTTGCCACCGTTGCCCCGGCGGCCCTGATTTGAGGGCCAGATTATCAAACAGAAAATTTGAAGGGGGCCAAGGGGGTGGGGGCTGTCCCCGTCCTGATCTCTTTCTGAGGGTACCTATAAAATTAGACATTAAATTGAAATCTAAAATCTATAAAAGGTTAACATTAGTACTGTCTGTCAATCAATTAAAAAAAAAAAAAAATTGTAATTAATCATGATTAATCGCATATTTATATTGTTATAATTTCACATTGAACCTCCAAATGAATGTAGAAACAGCAAAGATAGTACATTTTAAAATATGCTTTTAATGGCATCTATTTACTAAGTAGCCTATTATTAATGAAGTATTGATACCAATACTGCTACTGGTGTCTCTATTAAATGCATTGTCCCTCAATTTGACCTATTAATTATAGCCATTCAACATTTACAGTATAATTAAAAGCCATTATTTCGAACATTTAATAGGCTCTGAAATATTAAGTGATTTTAAAACAATCTTCACATAAACTATAAATTGTATATGCATAAACTATGCAGATTAATCTTTATTCAAGCTACAAAAGTTAATCAGCGACTAGAGCAGTCGAGTGATTTCTCTTTTTCTTATTCAATGATTTACATCATTGACAGACTTCAGCAGGTTTTACTTTAAAAGCAGCGCTGTTTCTTTAAAACCTGATGCACATGACACATACCCTACTTTCTCCAAGCTATTTACAGTCATTTAAGACTTTATAACTCATTTAAGACTACGTTTACAAGGTAACTCACCAAAACAAACTCATATTTTGACATAATTATGTGTGTTTTCGTGCGCTGTCTAAAGAGGATCGGTGTAGGCTACCACATTCTCGGGTTATGAAGAATAAAGAAGCAGAGCCGTCCTTCCTATACGCGGAATACGCAAGCTGCGTAGGGCCCCCTTCAAAGATGTTTTAATTTTAGTTTCGTTTTTGAATTTGGCCAATGGTTATGAAAACATGAAAGATAATTTCATGTAAACAACGTAAAAACCAGTCAAATCATGTAACGTGAATGTCGTAGGCCTACAGTCTCTTGCTCCAGACAAAAAAGCAAAACAAAAAACGAGTTGCAAACGTAGGCTACTGAGTCGCGGAAGAGATAGCTACTGTTTCTCGAGCGCTTTCCGTGAGCGCGATTCGAGACGGAGTGAAACGCGGACAAATGTGTTTCTTTCTGGCCAAATGTGCCCTAAACATGATTGTTGTGCCTCCTCCCTTAAATATTATGGAAGTAAAAACAACAACAACAACAAAAACAAAAACACCTACTATGGGTCAAAATATAACTTTAATAAAATATACAAGTAAGTAAATAAATAAATTGTCATTAAATTGTATTATTTACAAATTAGGCCTACCATTGTAGCTCTAGACTATGGCTATTTTATTAATACAGTCATTTTAAAGGCTGTTGGCTTAGGTTTGTTTTTATAACGACAAAAATTATTATCTATACTTCTTTGTACATTATTATGTGAAGTAACAAAACTATGGTTAATTTGCGGTTACCGTGGCTATACAAGAACCAAGAACAACTTTTTTTTTTTTTTTTTTTTTTTTTTTTTTTTTAATCCGTGTTAAAACCATGGCTAACTTTCGTAAGTGAACATGAAAACTCGGAGAGAATATTAGATGCGTTGGAGGTGGTGAAATTATTACCGACATTAAAAAAACGTTATTAACCTCAACACCCAAAAAAGTTTCACAGGATTATGAATGTAGCCTGAAAGTGATGCTCCTTTTCACCTTTATTTTTCTTTTCTTGGCGCCGGATTGCTGATGTCTTTTAACAGGCATAGTTGTCCATCCATTATGATCATTTGCATTCTGCCGCAAACACGAGGTGCGAGCGGACGCGGGAATGGCGCGTCAAATTTTTATCTTTATTTATTTATTTATTTTGAGCGACTGGGATGGTACCCCCCTGTGAGTTGGTACCCTATCTCTGCGTACTCTGCGTATAGGGAGCGGCGGTGGTTGTTCTCACTACTTTGCATGGTTATATTTCGTAAAAGTTTTACCCGCTAACTGGCGATAGACTCTGTACAGGTGCATCTCAATAAATTAGAATGTCGTGGAAAAGTTCATTTATTTCAGTAATTCAACTCAAATTGTGAAACTCATTAAATAAATTCAATACACAGACTGAAGTAGTTTAAGTCTTGGTTCTTTTAATTGTGATGATTTTGGCTCACATTTAACAAAAACTCACCAATTCCCTATCTCAACAAATTAGAATACTTCATAAGACCAATAATAATAATAAAAAAACATTTTTTAGTGAATTGTTGGCCTTAAGTATGTTCATTTACTGTATATGTACTCAATACTTGGTAGGGGCTCCTTTTGCTTTAATTATTGCCTCAATTCGGCGTGGCATGGAGGTGATCAGTTTGTGGCACTGCTGAGGTGGTATGAAGCCCAGGTTTCTTTGACAGTGGCCTTCAGCTCATCTGCATTTTTTGGTCTCTTGTTTCTCATTTTCCTCTTGACAATACATCATAGATTCTCTCTGGGGTTCAGGTCTGGTGAGTTTGCTGGCCAGTCAAGCACACCAACACCATGGTCATTTAACCAACTTTTGGTGCTTTTGGCAATGTGGGCAGGTGCCAAATCCTGCTGGAAAATGAAATCAGCATCTTTAAAAAGCTGGTCAGCAGGAGGAAGCATGAAGTGCTCCAAAATTTCTTGGTAAACGGGTGCAGTGACTTTGGTTTTCAAAAAACACAATGGACCAACACCAGCAGATGACATTGCACCCCAAATCATCACAGACTGTGGAAACTTAACACTGGACTTCAAGAAACTTGGGCTACGAGCTTCTCCACCCTTCCTCCAGACTCTAGGACCTTGGTTTCCAAATGAAATACAAAACTTGCTCTCATCTGAAAAGAGGACTTTGGACCACTGGGCAACAGTCCAGTTCTTCTTCTCCTTAGCCCAGGTAAGACACCTCTGACGTTGTCTGTGGTTCAGGATCGGCTTAACAAGAGGAATACGACAACAGCAGACAAATTCCTCGACACGTCTGTGGCTGCGCGTTCGGCTGAACGCATACGCTGAGCCGCTTCAGACAGCGCACCACTAGCGCTTCAGCGGACGAAAACACATACACAATTATGTCAAATTAAGCGGTTTTGGCGAGTTACCTCGTAAACGTAGTCTTAAATGAGTTACAAAGTCTAAAATGACCGTAAAGAGTTTGGAGAAAATCGAATATGTGTCAGATCCGCGTCGTGTGCATCAGGTTTTAAAGAGACAGCTCTGATTTAAAGTGAAAGTCTGTCATTGATGTAAATCAAAGAACAAAAGAAAAAGAGAAATCATTAGTCGCTGATTAACTTTTGTAGCTTGAATAAAGATTAGTATAGTTTATGCATATGCAATTTATAGTTCACGTGAAGATTGTTTTAAAATCACTTAAATTAAAAGTTGTTACATATTTCAGAGCCTATTAAAGGGGTCGGTTTTGGTGTGCAACACTGAACTGTGACTGGAGTGACGATGGAAGGAAGTGAGCAGGAAGTGGACTGGATGGAAGAAAGAGGTGAGGGTGGTAAAGTAAAAAGTAAAATGAAATGAGTCTAGTAAATAGGAAAAGGAAGAAAACACAGCAGCAAAACTCAGATAGTGATAATGAGGTAGGTGCTCGGAAAAATAAGGAATGAGGGACATAAGGTCATTGTTACATTTGAATCACCAGGATCAAGGAACCCATTAAAGATAAGCGAAGCATTAAAGAACAAACTAGGAAACATTGTGTATGCCAAAACGTTGCAGGACGGAAGCATAATGGTTGTATGCAAAGATGACGCACAGAAAGCAAAAGCTTTACTATTAAAATCACTGGCAGGATGCTCGGCGAAATGTTCGAATTGGAAAGAAAGAAGAATAGTAAGAGGGGTAATATATGGAATTCCTACTAAAGTGACTGAAGAAGAAATGAAAAGAAATTTAACTAATGCAAAGGTTAGCAAGGTCAAACGACTTCAATATACAAGGGACAAATTGAAAAGAGACAGTTTATCTGTAATGTTACAGTTTTAACAAGAAGCACTGCCAGAAAGGGTGATGGTTGGATATATGAGCTACAACATAAGAGAATATATTCTGACGCCATTAAAAGAGTGAAGAGTAGTGAAACACCGGATGTAAATGAAAAACCAGTCAGTATGGCTAGCCATAAAGGAAATAAACAATGCAATATCAGCAATGATTTGTTAATAATAGACAAAGTAAAGATTGTAACATTTATGGCAGAGGTGGTTAACTGTTCAGCTCAAATGTCAAGTCGAACGGAAAGGATTAAAATCATAATCAGAGCAGCAGAGAAATACTTGGATGAAAGCGATGTAACAGTAGAGACAGTACAAGTTCACAAGGAACACAGAAAAGTAATGTATAAATAATATAGTGAGATTTGAAATTCTACAATGGAATGGAAGGAGTCTTCTACACTGTAAAAAATGACCGTGATTTTAACGGTAAAAAACTGTGAAAATGCTACAGTCAAAACCTGTTAAATGATTAATGGTAAATCCCTGTAAAATTTACAGGGAAAAACCGTAAACTGATGTTCCCAGAATTCCCTGCGTTGCATTTCAATTTTTTTTTTTTGAATTTGATGTTTTTTTCTTTGAAATAACTGTTTCTTCTTAGTTTTTTCTTATCAGTTATGTTTATTAAGGTTGTATGTTACATCTAATGTTGTTAAATTAATGTTTATCGCATATTTCAGTTTAATGAGTCTCACCATGATGGTGTTTAGTGCTTGTGTGAATGACACTGTGCACCTTCTATATATGTTATTATTTAAAAGCTGCTTGTGATGGGCTTTGGTTCATCATGTGACTTGCTCATCACCACCTGCATTTGGTGGTTATCAGTGTATTTCAAAGTTACAAAACAGATTTCGGTACTTCAATAGATGGGTATATTAACATTATATCAGTTAATGAAATTACGGTATTAAGTTAAAACTGTAAAACCTAAAATGTTGCTACTGTATTTTTTACGGTAGAATTCTGGCACCCACAGCTGCCGTTTTTTTACCGTAAATTTTACAGAATTTTTTTTATTAAAAAAATATATAGATGAGATAAAACAAAAGCTGAATGTAATTTGCATACAAGAAACATGGTTAAAATCACATCTTGATTTTAAAATACAAGGTTATGAAACAATACGTAAGGATAGAAATGAAGGAACAGGGGGAGGAGTTGCAACATTTATTGAACAAGGTTTAAGCTATAGAGTTATAAATGTTAATGAAATTGAAGCAGTTATTATAGAAACCTGGACAGAGGGAAGAGGTATTGGAGTGATACATTTTTATAACCCGTGTAATAAATTTTAAAAAGTAATATTAGAAGAGCTAAGTGGTAATACAGTAGTGTGGTGTGGAGACTTTAATAGCCACAGTATACTATGGGGTAGTGAAAGCACAGATTATAATGGTAAAATAATTGAAGAAATATTGGATGAAAATGGGTTGGTGTGTTGGTGTGAAGAGTTTTCTCTGTATGAACTCAAAAGAGCAATAATGAGTGTAAAAGAAACCTCGCCTGGAAAGGATGAGATTTGCTATAGCACGATAGGAAAATTATCGGATGTTGCACTTGCAAGTACATTAAAATTGTATAATAAAATATGGAAAGAAGGTAAATTGCCTAAAGCATGGAAACATTCCATAATTGTTCCTATAGTAAAGGCAGAGAAAGACAGATCTGAGACAACAAGCTACAGACCAATAGTGCTGACGTCAAACATGTGGAAAATAATGGAAAGATTCATATGAGATAGAAAGCAAAGGTCTTTTCACACCATACCAAAGTGGGTTTCGAAAGGGTAGAACAACAATGGACTCAATATTATGTCTAGAACCAGAGATAAGAAAAGCACAGATAAATAAAGAGGTTGTAAGGTTGTTAAAAAGCATATGATATGCTTTGGAAGGAAGGCCTACTAATAAAAATGAAAAACATGGGTATCTCAGGAAGAATTTGGGTATTAGAGTTTTTATATGACCGGACAATTCAAGTTAGAGTAGGAACATCATAGGGTTTATGTAGTTGAAAATGGAAGCCCACAAGGAAGTGTAGTCCCCTTCTATTTAATATAATGATATATTTAATGAGGTAGAAAAAGGAATCGGGAAGTCAGTATATGCAGACGATGGTGCACTTCGGAAAAGAGGTAGAAATATAAGTTATACAGTTAAGAAAGTTCAGCAGGCAGTAAATAAAGATGAAGAGTGGGCAAAGAAGAGGGGCTTTCAAATATCTGTTGAGAAAACACAGGTAATATGTTTCACAAAGAAGAGAAATGTTCACTTTAATGTTATGAGATGTTTAGCGGGTAGTGAATGGGGGGCTAGCCGTAGTTCTCTCAGAAACATTTGGCAGTTATTAGGTCGGCAGTTGATTATGGATGTATGGCATATGGATCAGCAAGCCAGCATGTCCTGGAAAAAAATTGACAAGGTGCAGACACAAGCATTGAGAATATGCTGCGGAGCATTTAGAACATCACCCAAAGCTGCACTGCAGGTAGAAATGGGTGAAATGCCAGTAGAAGAAAGATGCATGCAATTAAAAATGGTTTACTGGGTGTCTTTAAAGGGCCACAATAGTAAACATCCAACTAAGGTGATTTTTGAAGATTGCTGGGAGCATGAAAGAACAAATATAAAAAGTATTGGTTGGATAGCAGAAGAAATGGCACTAACAATGAATTTAGTAAATAGGAAATATAGTAATGTAGTGGCTATAGCTGCACTTCCACCATGGTTATTTAAAATGCCTGTAATAGACCTGTATCTACTAGAAATGGAAAAATCAAATAGTGGTGTAATTAATGAAGTAAATCATTACATTGAACGGTTGTACTATGACAATGTACAGATTTATACAGATGGATCAGAAGATCCAGAATCTAATTAAACAGGAATAGCAATAGTCATACCACATCTAGAAGTGATTATTGCAAAAAGAACACCAGATTACTTATCTGTATTTACTACAGAGTTGATAAGATTAAGATTAAGAAAGCAGTTTTATGCTTAGATTCATTGGTGGCTTTAAGAAGTATTCAGTCGGGACAATCAAATTGCAGACGAGATGTTATTATAGAAATAATGCAACTGCTATATAGACTTCATGCTAATGACAGGGTTGTTTCATTTCTATGGGTCCCAGCACATGTTGGAATAGATTGAAATGAGATGGCAGATAAACACGCTATAAGAGATCGTTGAATACATATAATGTAGAAATTGATGTAAAAATCAGCAAAGCAGAAGCAAAGCCAATTATTAAGCAAGCTGTTATTAAATCTTGGCAACGTAAATGGGATATGGAGAAGACAGGTAGACATCTGTATAAAATCCAAAAGAAAGTATGATTTCAAAATAATGAGACTGGAAGTGACTTTAAAAGAAGAGAAGACGTAATAATAGCAAGATTAAGATTAGGACATTCATCTTTAAATGGAAACCTACATAAAATCAGGAAACATCCTGGATTATGTGGATTTTGTGGAGAAATTGAAACAGATGAGCATATTTTATTACAGTGTAGAGCATATAGTAAAGAGAGACAGATGCTGGAAACAAAGATACAATCAGAAAGTGTAAATATAATGAAATTAGAACTAATATTAGGTAATAAAAAATTTAGAAGAATGATAATAAGTTATTTAAGAGACACAGGAATTTCCGTGAGAATTTAATTGTTGTATTTTTATTTTTATTTTTTATTTTTGCCTTCATTGTCACTCCACACTCCAGTTTAGTTGGTGGGGGTAATGCACCAAATGTTAACACTACAAGAAGAATAAGAGCCTGTTAAATGTTAAAAATATTTAATATTTAATAATTTAATGTTAATGTAATGTTGAATGCTATAATTAATAGGTAAAATTGAGGGGCAATGCATTTAATAGAGACATCTGTAGCAGGACAAATGAAAAACATTGTAAATATGTATAGTCATTGTAGTAGTAATAACTGCCTGTTTTTGCAAAAAGAGTTTCATGGCCGGTAAAAAAAAAAGTTTTTGGCCGGTAAATTTTATCACGCCACCGGCCATTGGCGGGTGTGGCAAAAAGTCAGTTTTAGGCCCCGTATGTATGTATGTATGTATGTATGTATGTATGTATTTGTCTGTCTGTAACACAGCAGTTTGACGCCAGTGCTGGCGGACTTTTATTCTGAACAATGTCCGCACGATTATTCACGGCGCGGCGCGTTTATTGTGCGTCATGTGTTGTCACCTGACCTCAGCCGCTTCCTCTCTCTCCTCGATTCCTCCAGCAGGAACAGATCTTCCCCATCAGAGATCGCTCATCCAGCAGCGCAGAGATGTTGGCCCTCATCCACCGGTTCCTGGACTGGTTCAGGTCGCTCTTCTGGAAGGAGGAGATGGAGCTAACGCTGGTGGGACTGCAGTACTCTGGAAAAACCACTTTCGTCAACGTGATTGCTGTAAGTCTGCTTTCATTCCTCACAGTTTGAACACTGTTGTCATGTCATTGCCTGCTGGGGTGGAGAACAGATGCTTTAAAACCTGTTTATGTGAGCAATGTGTTCTTATGTGTCTAGGCGTGATGTTTCCCATGGATTGCTTGAC
The DNA here is from genome assembly GCA_036784905.1 of Acrossocheilus fasciatus. NCBI lineage: Eukaryota > Metazoa > Chordata > Actinopteri > Cypriniformes > Cyprinidae > Acrossocheilus > Acrossocheilus fasciatus. Next base: position 25,124,075 of record CM071948.1, on the reverse strand, counting down.
GTTTTAGCCTATATATGAAATATGAATTGCTATTATCTCCAGGTTTGAGGACTTTAATGACTTTTAGGGTGGGTGAGATGCCACTGGTGTGTTTTAGTTCTTAAGTCGAATGTAATCAGTTTAATAAAACCTATGTAATGTAATGTAATATAATATGATGATCATCAAACACAAAATTTGGTGATTTAGTATTATGGGTTTCCTTCCATGTTTATGTCAGTGCCAGATGTGTTTTTTGATTGCCTTCATAGATTGTTTTCAGCAGTGATCACATGATAATCTTCCATTTATGGATGCATCTGACTCAGAGCAGATGTCATTTATGAGACTCATTTAGTTATTTATTTATTTATCTCCATTAAGTGTTTTTGTCATGTCAGTGCTGGTTCATTGTGGTTTTGCATTTGTAGTATCTAAAGTTTCTCAGTTGTATGCTTGGCACAATAATGGAATTGTGGAATCCACAGATTAACCTTAAAATAAACCTCAGCGTGACCCATATTTCAAAAGGTCTCTGAGTACAGTAGCCTGGATCTGTTATTAGGCGAAATGCCTAATTAGGCAACGTGCAAGTGACTGTCCCAATGGGGGTTCTTCTTGAATCATGAGAGTTGCCCTTTTGCCTCGCATAGATGCTTCTGCAATGCAGCACAAAGAGTTTACAAACCCAGGGTTTCTAACAGCTCTACATCAGCGTTTGAAATTGAATTCAAAGGGGAAATGTGAAACATCTCGCAGGCGTTATTCTAGTTTCAGTGAATGATTTATGGGTCACTTTAAAACGCATAATTTGATTCGTTCTGTATTTGTAACTTGCTTAAGAACCGTCACTCAGTCAGTATTTTTCCACTCATAAATGTAAATCGGTTAAGTTTGCACAGCTAATATATGCATGTATAATGTATGTTTATTATTATTATTTGTAAACCACAGACCACAAGAAATGCAGCAGAAATCTGCTTGATTGAATGCTTTGAAGATTTTCAAGTGCAGATCAACATGCAGCTACATAGTTTAAATTCTTAGGTGTTTTGTAATATAGCCATGAAATTAGCTAAGCTCTTGTATTTTTATCCTCAACATGAGTGTTTTGCAATAGATCTCACTCAATAATTTAGTCATAATCATATTTTTAAAAGGAAGATCTTGGTTTTACCTAAAATGGATTCATTTATTTGACACATTTTAAAATCCACATGGTTGAAAGAATCAATTATATTTGAATCTGTTGCACAATTTACTAAATTATGAAGCATGAAACTTTCTGGCTTGTTTTACCAAAAATTCCCATTATTAGTATTATTATTATTAAAACTCCCCATGAATTGCTTGTGTGAGTTGCTTGGATTCAAATGCGTCATTTTAACATTGACTTCCTCTTGTGTGCTGCTATTTTGTGAGACTATAAGATTGCCTTTTTATTAACTTTTGTAACCCTTCACATGCAGGTTTGTTTTATTTCTGTTATTGAAATGATCTGCATGCTTCTTTTACTTTAGTCTGGTCAGTTCAATGAAGACATGATCCCTACAGTTGGCTTCAACATGAGGAAAGTCACCAAAGGCAACGTAACAATAAAAGTAAGTCTCATCAACACAACACAGGTCATTCTTCTACCTCAAGGATGTTTTTTTTTTGGATCCAGATATAAAGACTCTTCAATGCAAATTATATGCATTACAAGTACAATATGTTTCATTGCCAGTGCCTGCCAGCATGTCCACTTGTCCTGTTTTTGCATAGATTTGGGATATAGGCGGGCAGCCGCGGTTCAGGAGCATGTGGGAGCGATACTGCCGGGGCGTCAATGCCATCGTGTGAGTATAGCATCTGCTTTTTGTCCTGACAGAGACTTGTTTGCTTTATTTCATAGCCCTCTGGAATACTTGATTCTGATCAGTCAATACCGTTGAGCGGTATAATGACCGTTAAAGTGCTTCTAGAAGCTAGATAAGAGAGAGAATTTATAATTGCATGTATTGCATTGTAGCTAAATAGTAAAAAGGTAACTAAGATTGTAGATTAATAATAAATTAACATTCACTACTGTTCAAGTTTGGGGTTGGTAAGATTTTTATTTTTTTAATGTAATCAATGCTGCATTTATTTGATCAAAATACAGTAAAAATAGTCATATTGTATAATATTATTACAATTTAAATAAACTTTTTTTTTTTTCCTGTTTTAAAGTATTATAAAATTGTAATTTATTTATTACTGTGATGCAAAGCTGAATTTTCAGCATCATTACTCAAGTCTTCATTGTCACATGATCTTTTAGAAATCATTCTAATGTGCTGATTTGATGCTCTATGAGACTATTATTATCATTGTTGAAAAATGTTTTTGCTGCTTAATATTTTTTTTGGAAACTGATACATTTTTTCACGATTCTTTGATGAATAAAAAGTAAAAAACTGTTTTACTGCCACTTTTGTTTAATTTAATCCATCCTTGCTGAATAAAATTATGAAATTCTAGTTTGTTTGTGTTTTTAAATCAAATCTTACCCCAAACTTTTAAATGGTAGTGTATAATAAATAAATAAATAGACATTGTTTCAGACAGTGTTGCTTTGTTTTCTGAGTTGTAATATTTTATTTTTCTTAGCTCAAGATATAAAGTATTATACAAGCAAACAGAATAGTTGAATCAAATCAGTATTTTTTTGGTCCCTTTATTTACTTCTTTAATAAGTAGCTGTGTAATAAGTGGTAGATTGTACAATCAACCAGTCAACAAAATAAACCCATTCATTGTGACACAGAACCTCTCTGCTTCATGCTGTTTCTTATCACCCTTCTATCAGGGTTTATTTTGCAACTGGCTGACTGTAAATCATCCCTAACCAGACATTTTGTGTTTACATTATCAACGACTGCATTAAGGACTCTGTTGGTGTTTTCAGGTATATGGTTGACGCTGCAGATCGTGAAAAGGTCGAAGCTTCGAGAAACGAGCTACACAACTTGTTAGACAAACCACAGCTGCAAGGCATTCCTGTAAGAAGAATTTATTACTGCAGCTGAACATTTCCCCTTGTGCTGTTAATAGAGGACTGTTTCTTTTATTCATATTTTGTGCTGTTTTATTACTGGTGAAAATCAAGCCTAGCCATCTCACCACACCTTTTCCAGATCCTTCTCCACTGCTGTGTTGTATTTACCGAGCATGACTAAGCATCTCTACCGTCAGCTCCTGTGGTCCGAGATGTCCTCACTGGGGGCATTATAGGTCTTATCTTCAGCAGAGAAATCAGCATAGAGGAAACAGATCGCTCATTGATTATCTGTCTGTAGGGAGTGATGGGAATTTTGGCAGGGGCGTCCACGATTTGCTAAAGCGAACAATTTAAAAAGACAGCTTTAGCACGATCTAATGTAGAACCAACACCCAATAACATAAATCTTGGAAGCAAAAGTGTGTAATTTGCAGTTCAAACATAAAGAGGTTTAAGACAATTCAAGAAGTGCATTTATTGTTCTTTATCCTCCACAATAGGTACTTGTCCTTGGCAACAAAAGAGACCTTCCCAGCGCACTAGACGAGAAACAAATAATCGAAAAGATGTAAGACTTTTTTCCAGTTGGGTGACCACACCCAGATCTTTAGAAAGAGTTCATGTGAGGCTACTCTCAAAAAATGGCAAATGATTTTTGCCATTTTTTTCCCCCCTTTTTCCCCAGGAACCTGTCTGCCATTCAAGACAGAGAGATCTGCTGCTACTCCATTTCATGCAAAGAGAAAGACAACATAGGTGAGAGTTACTGCAGTTTAAACCCATCCAAATATAAAACTGTAATGTTTGGTCAATTAAAACATCCTAGCAATTACATAGCATAGACCCCTAGCATTGGGGCGGTAAACACTACTCACTTTCAGAAAATGTCGAAATCTAGATTTATGGTATTGAGTGTCACAAGCAAATGATGTTATTGATGTTGAAAGCCGATGTTATTGATGTTGAAAGCCTATTTTATTGGGTATTATTGAAGACTTGAACAGCTGATGCTAAGATTTCTTGAAAAATATGAGAAAGACGTGCATTCAGAACTGAAAAAAGAAGAAAGGCCTGCTGGAGTTCAAGTATATTTACTTCAGTGGGTAATACTGAATCAGATGACTCGTGAACCACCTCACCGTGACTCATTCACGGTACAGCGTTTGAGAGTTGTTTTTTTACTAAGCAGTACAGTTGTGGTTGTGATTTCATCTTGATTTCCTCTAATCTGATAAGCCGTCCATGTGCATTTATTACACTACATTACTCACTGTTTTTTTTAATATATTTTTATTAGCTTTACAAGCATCAAATTAACAAAGAAAAGCCAATATGCTTTCCTGTGAAACAGCTGTTCCCAAACAGTGACACATACTCCAAGCTAGTCTGCACAAGAAAATAATTGTAATGGCATAAAACAGTTTTTGTGAGACATTTTCTTGTTTACCTGTCAGTGAGGACAGTTTTAGTTGTATTACAAAGATCACTTAGCAGTCATTCAAGTGTTACATCATTATTAGTTTCACAATACATCTGTCATCAAATAGCTGCATATAAGAAAGTGAATTAGCATTAGGGCTGTCATTAGCTCAAATAAAGTATCAAAAGCAAGTAATCATGTGGATTTATTGAACAAATCGGTTTAAATACGTAATATAATCATAATTTACGTACATTGTGTTACATCAAATGCCTGCAGAGGGCGCCAACGGCCTGACGATTGTTTTTACTCTTCTGCCTTTAGCGCGAGCTAATCCTTATGAAATATAGCCTCATTGTGCTTGTATTTACCATATAAACTATTCTAACTCTTTATTTACTTTTTAAATAAAGACTTATTGGAAGCTTAAAGGTGGTGACATTGACTGATGTAGTTTGTTTATAGCCTGACTGATGTAGTTTGTTTATAGCCTAACTAATGTTTTACTTCTGGCATGATTGTATTTGGGCTTCAGATTTTATAAAACTTGTGTTCATTCTTGAAGATGATTTTGAACAAAATGTGGAAGAATCAAACTTTTGTAGGTCACAGAGTTTATTTTATGTAATAATCCAAAGGTCAGTGAAAAAAATCCTATTGACTTTCTATTCAGGGAACCAGTGTGATTCTGGGTTGGCCTTCAAAAAAATGTCACCCATGCAATACTCTGTTGATCCGATTTGATGAAATTTGAGCGAACATGCATGAAACCAGCAGTAATTGTTCTTATTTGTATTTTAAAGCTGCAGTGTGTGACATCTGCTGTATTATAGAATATTTATTGCATGCAACATTTTGTGCTTTTGTGCCCAATGTTTTGAAAGCACCACAGAGTCAGAGAAATCAACATATGTACACTTCAGAGAAGTTTTGAAGTGAGTCAAAAGATATTATAAAAACATAATTGTTCATCTCTGCCTTCCTCAGATATCACTCTGCAGTGGTTGATCCAGCATTCAAAATCTCGGAGAAGTTGAAAGCAGACCCTGTCCTGCCCGTAACTCAGTCCTGCCCTTGTTCCAGCTCCCAGCTCAGCCCAGCGCTCTTCAAACCGGCCGGCTCTTCCTGTGAGCAGTGACGCAGTCCCTCTCAGCCGCATCTGTCTGTCCAGTAGCTGCCCGTCTCATTCGCTCTCTATTACACACAGTAAACTGTCAGTAAAGCATCTTCACCGGTGGGGCTCAGACTCCTCTAAACACATGCTTGCTATCAGTTGGCCAGTTTTGTTGGCTGAATGGATTTTAACATTTTTAGTTTAAGCCAAGCCTCTTATGGTAAACCTTGATATGGTTTAATAGTTTGCCTTCTTATCCTGTGAAATATGTTTGTGTTATTGTTTGGGGTTTTCTTTTGTTCTGCTTAGTTTATTGTTTTTGTATAATTTATTGCAGTAAAGCATTTTTACCACAAAGAAAGTTTAGAATGAACATTTGAGTAGCTAGTATTGTACATTTAGGGCTTCAATACATTTTTAATGTTTACTACTTTTCAAAAGTTTGAGGACAGAAAGATCTTTAATTAATTTTTTTTTTTTTTTTAAATTAATACTTCTTTTAAGCAAGGATGCATTAAATCGATCGAAAGTGACAGTAAAGACAAATAAATGCTCTTTACTTGAACTTTCGGTTTTCTTTTCTTTGGTTTCTACAAAAATATTAAGCAACTTTAATAAAAATAAGAAATGTTTCTTGAGCTGTAAATCAGCATATTAGAATGATTTCTGAAGGATCATGTGACACTGAAGACTGGAGTAATGATGCAAAAAAATCAGCTTTAAATTATATATTCAAATAGAAAAGTTATTTTAAATGATAATAATATTTTATTATTTAATAACATTTAACAACCCTAGTAAATTTACTAGTATCCTACTAAATTTAACAATATAGTAATATTCAACAATATTACTGTATTGTTACTGTATTTTTGATCAAATGAATACAGCCTTGGTGAGCATGAGACTCTTTTCAAAACCCTCAAGAAATATTACTGACCCAAACTTTTGAACGGTAGTGTACATTCAGCCGATGTTTTTCCTTTACTCTATGTAAACTCCATGCCCCCCAACTATTCGTGAAATAATAATATTTTATATTTTCTTGGGTTCAAAGCTGAACTGTAGCCGGTTGACTAGCTGGATGACTAAACATTTACCAATATCTGCCTTTCAGCAGATCTGGACATTCTAATAGCTGATGCTCCAGTAATTAATATTCATGAGTCCAGATGTTTTTATAATGCGTCTCCTCACGTTTTAGATAATCTTAATGGCTCTGTCTAAATCTTTTCCTATTTGAGCCTCATTACAATAACAAAGCCCAGTTTATTAATATTCATGACCCACAGGGCATGCTTCACATACTGTAGCCTTGAGCATAAAACATCTTAATTCTGAAATCTGTCCTCTAATGGGATCCTGTGTATGTCAGTGTGGACTGTGTACTGCTGATAGACATCTTGGCATTCACATTAATTAGTGAGCATTAAGTTAAGTGCCTTTTGCAGATACTCATATTTTTAAAGCCCAAAATGGATATGTTGTGTTATATAAGCCCAAACAGCTAGTCTAAACTTACTGTAGGTGCCAATATTGCGTTAGCACTGGTTATTGTATTGATAAGTTAATCACACATTTATTGGTTATGCATATGTTAGGACCTCAATAATTACATAATTAACTAACTGCTACAGTGAGTACTGCGCATTTAGTTAATTCAGGAGCATGATTCGCACAGGTCCTTTTTTCTGACCAAGCCCCAAAATGCTGCAAAGTTCTTCTTCCTGTCTTCTAAAGATTAGTTTTACATCTAAAACAACATTGCAGACATCTGTTATTTATGACGTATTATTACTGACTCACCATTAGCTGCATGAGTCAGTAGTTTTCCCACAACTCATTGCTTGAAGACTGAGATGAATAGACTTTGTTCTTGCATCTCTAATCTACCTCAGCGGTGTCATGAGCTACAGTAAGCGTTCAGAGAGTTGTACACCATGATGAGAGAGATCTTAAGTTTGAGTAATTCAATCCAGCATATGCTTATGTTGTTTTATGAAGCAATTCTAAAGATTTCTTCATATTTGTGTTAATCTTTGTGCACTGTAATGGGTGAATCAGACGAAAAAATCTAGGACTTAAAACCCTGAGAACAAAGGATTTTGTTTGACTGTATATGTGTGTAAAAATCAGAAGTATATGAGAAAATTACTGTTTTTGAGAAGCATCAGTTGTTCTACCATAAAAGGCCTGATAGGTGCATCGATTACAGACTGTTAAGCATTAAATACAAATATTGTTCATACAAATACTAGTTAGTGAATGTCATTGTCACACCAGTAGAGACAGTATAAATTCGGATGGATATGAACTACTAAGGCAAACATTAATCTGCATGTATATGTATTATTGTTTGGATTAGTGGTTTTGTAAATACACACACACACACACACAAATAATTTCCAAATAAGCTTTTTTTTCTTCTCCCATCATGTTGTTTTACACAATTTTGGCTTTAAAAAAAAGTTATAGGCATTTATGATCTACATAAAATTGTATGTAACTTATCAAGATTGAATGTTGTTGAACCTGTTTATAAAGGGCTTTAATATATGCTACATACAGTTTTTTTTCTTTTCTTTCTTTTCTCTAGCTTTTTTTTCCCCTTATCTGTTTTCAAATCATCTATCTCAAATTCGGGCGAAAATCCCAGATTGTTATTCATTTTTACAGGACATATTAATGGCCTTGTTATAATATTGTAATTTGTGATTGTCTCAACATTGCTGAGACATTACTGCTGCCTTGTAATACAAGAATGGAGGTCACATCTTCACCGGTCACATTTCTCTCTTCCTCTGTGCATTGCTTCATTCCTTAATTCAGACATGATGTGTGTTGTTGGTTCTGCTCACCTAAATGCAGCAGGTCTGTGGCCAAAGCTTGTTTCCTCATGTGATTATCTCTGTGCCGCCTTCAAACACTATACAGGATGGTGTCTTCTCTCCTTCATGTGACTATCCACACATGAAAAATCAATGGATCTGTTGATGACTTTGTATATAAGCAAATGTAAAACTATTTTGTTTGTTTTGCAGAGTGCTCTTATTTGTGTCTCTTGCATTATTTTGTTTTGTGATCGCTGAATAAATTGTTTTTTAGGGTGACTGAGTCTGTGCATTGTCCTTTTTCTATGAAAGTTGAGAGCGAGTTATTTGGCTTTAGAAGTTCTAAAGTGATGTAATCAGAACTTATTCCAGACAAAATGTATATAGAAAAATGCATACTCATTCTTTACTTCACATTTCTCTCACATTTTTACAATTGAAAAAGTCACAAAAATTTACACAAATGGAAGTATAGTAAGGACTGTAAAAAAAAAAAAAAAACTGTTAAATGTGTTCAGAAAAGTTATCATAGTTTTAGTGACACTGACATAAATTATAAACCAAGTCTGAAAAATCTCCAGAGTTTTCATGTTATTAGATTTTTAACAAAAATTAAATTTGTACCAAGGGGGCTTTTGGGCGGGGTAAAATGCACCCCAGTCAAACAAAGCAATTTGCTTTAAACTTTTACAGCACAATCGCAGTACATGAAGCACTCCCGCACTCTGCATATTACAACAAAACTAATTTCAAATTTAATTTTTAAGTTGGTATTATTCTTTATTCACTGCATGTCTCTTTAAATGATAATGAGCCACTGCTCACTCCACCCTCTCTACTTTGGGGCATGTTGACACAAGACACATGAAAATATTCATATATGGCTAGGAGGTGGTGTTACTCAAATAGCAAGATATCTACATACAACCCGAATTCCAGGAAATGTTGGGACGTTTTTTACCTTTGACTAAAATGAAAACTAAAAGACTTTCGAATCACATGAGCCAATATTTTATTCACAATAGAACATAGAGAACATAAATGTTTAAACAGAGAAATTTTACACTTTTATCCACTAAATGAGCTCATTTCAAATTTGATGCCTGCTACAGTTTTCAAAAAAGTTGGCACAGGGCCAACAAAGGGCTGAAAAAGCAAGAAATTTGGAAAAGATTCAGCTGGGAGAACATCTAGCAACTAACTAAGTTAACTGACATCAGGTCTGTAACATGATTAGCTATAAAAGGGATGCCTTAGAGAGGCAGAGTCTCTGAGAAGTAAAGATGGGCTGAGGCTCTCCAATCTGTGAAAGAGTGCATAAAAAGATTGTGGAATACTTTATAAACAACGTCCTCAACGTCAAATTGCAAAGGATTTGTAAATATCATCATCTACAGTGCATAATATCATCAAAAGATTCAGAGAAACTGGAGAAATCTCTGTGTGTAAGGGACAAGGCCGAAGACCTTTGCTGGATGCCCGTGGTCTTCAGGCTCTCAGACGACACTGCATCACTCATGGCATGATTCTGTCATTGACATTACTAAATGGGCTCCGGAATACTTCCAGAAACCACTGTCGATAAACACAATCCGCCGTGCCATCTGCAGATGCCAACTAAAGCTCTATCATGCAAAAAGGAAGCCATATGTGAACATGGTCCAGAGGTGCCGTCGTGTCCTGTGGGCCAAGGCTCATTTAAAACTGGAACTGGAAAAGTGTTGTATGGTCAGATGAGTCCAAATTTGACATTCTTGTTGGAAATCATGGACGCCGTGTCCTCCGGGCTAAAGAAGAGGGAGACCTTCCAGCGTGTCATCAGCGTTCAGTTCAAAAGCCAGCATCTCTAATGGTATGGGGGTGCATAAGTGCATACAGTATGGACAGCTTGCATGTTTTGGAAAGTACTATGAATGATGAAAGGTATATAAAGGTTTTAGAGCAACATATGCTAACCATAACATTTACTCCAAAAAAAAAAAAAAACTGTTAGCCTACTGTTCACAGTAGTTTATTTTCTGCTCGCCATGGGTTCCTGCAGTGTGTCAAGAGGCCACATGGTGGCAACAGAGAGCCATAGAGCTGCTGTTTGAGTTCATTTTAAACCAGGTGCGTGTCAGTTTTGAAACTGTTCAAAGCTTAAGAGCATGGCATAGTGAAGTGTCTGATAATATAGGTTTTATATCAGCTAGCGAACTGTTGTGATACTTGTAGCATCTTTATAGCACTTTTTTGTGTAAAGGCTCCACGCCACTTACTACACTCTGGTAAGTACACTCATGAGAATGAAAAAAAAAAAAAACACTTTAAAAGCTCTGTTAGGGGTTATATTTGTCTATAGCTAATCTGTCTGGGTATATACGTACACACAGAACTGGAATACTGTACTGAAGATATGTTCCATCAATTTGAAACTTTAACTGTCAGGTTCCCTACACAATTCATTAGGTTCGCCAGTTAAACACACAATATCAGAACAGCTACAAAAGCTTCATAAAAATAATATTTCAATAATTTTGAACTACATTTTGCTTGGTAGAATATATTTTACCCAGAATATTCGAAGATATATTTATTTTATTTTATGTTTTATTTGTTAGGGACAGATACAATAAACATAGATGAAAGCTGAAATAACAGTCATCCCATGCATGTACCACAGTGCTTATAGCCTAAGCTAATTTGTAACACTTGTCCCTAGCTTTTATAAATTACAATCACAAAAAATAAATAAGTAAAACAAAACAGCAAATAATACACAAATTTATAATATGTGTACACTAAACATGACTACAAGTTTGTTGATGTATCAGTCAAAATTGTTTAAAATATTTTAAAATTTAAAAATGTTTATATTTATAATAATTTTTTTTTTTACAAATTATTATAATTTACAATAGATTTTAAATAGTCTGGCAATGAATTAAAATTTTTTACACCTTTCACTGAGAGAACAGTAATGATGTTTGATGAGCAAATGATGTTTTACAGTGTATAACTCTACAGTTTCCACTAGAAGCCGCTCTAGTGGATCTACTGCTTCCCTGCAATCTCACAAAAAATTTGCATAAGGGCATAGGGGCAAGCCCATTTAGACATTTAAACAAAAAGACAAAGTGAGCAAAGCTCAAAATCTTGTATTTACTTAGGATCTGACAATGATGGTATCTTATTTGCTTTCTATCTAAAACTTTCAAAGCTCTATTGTAAAGACATTCAACCTGATTAATTATGCTTTGATTTGTCTGAGACCAAATAGCTAATCCATATACCATATGTGATAATATCATCAAATTTAAAAACAAAAAAGCATGATCATATGTTAAACAATTTCTTATTATTATGAAGCTAGTAAGATTTGCCTTGATTGTTTTACAGAACTTTTTAACATGTCTTTTAAAATTTAACTGAGAATCTAAAATCATACCAAGATATTTTTCTTCTGATACTTGTTCTATAATCTCATCTTTAATTGTAATGTTTAGTGATTCTGTTACCGGTCATTTTCTTATTGAAAAGCATGATCTTTGTCTTTTTTTAGTATTTAAAGTTAAAAAAGAGGCATCAAGCCAATCTGACACTTTCTCTAAGTTTCTTGATAACTTTTTTCAATTTCCACACAATTCCTATCAGATACATAGATGACCATGTCATCAGCATACATTTGAAGACTTGCATCAGGACACACTTCTGGAAGATCATTAATATAGATACTAAAAAGAATCGGACCCAAAATTGTTCCCTGAGGAATTCCTATATCAATATTATAAGGAACTGACTTGACATTATTAATGACAAAACTTTGTTCATGACTTTTTAAATACTAATCAAACCATAACAGAGATTGTTTTGATATATTATACTTTGTTTTTTTTTTACATTAAAATATTATGATTTACGGTATCAAATGCCATTTTCAGATCCAGGAATACTGCACCAACTTTGAATCCTTTATCAAGTGACCACTTAATATTTTATATATATACAGTGCTGCTTGAAAATTTGTGCACCCTTTAGAATTTTCTATATTTCTACATAAATATGACCCAAAATATCATCAGATTTTCATGTAAGTCCTGAAAGTAGACAAAGAGAACTGAATCAAACAAGTGAGAGAAAAATATTTTCTTTGTGATTTATTTATTGAGAAAAATGGTCTAGTGTTACATATCTGTGCGTTTCAAAAGTACTCTTCGGTGTTCAACGGTGAATGAGTGCGAGGTAAGATGTAAGCAATGCGCCTGAACACACCTCTGTTTCAGACCAGCACGCCCATGGGCACACAAATGGGCGCAAATGCATTTGCTATTTAAACAACGCGGCGCAGGACGGGAAAATGAGAACTGCGTTGGGCTGAAACTAGCAAAAACACTTGCGCCGCGCCTTGCGAATTTTGTGCCGGGTGTATGATATTAGGGCCCTTATTGTTAACATAGGAATTAAGAGGCTAAGTAGCAGTCAGGCACTGCTAATCAAATGCATATGATTAACTGATCATTAGCAAGTGTGAGCAAGCAAAAGTTCTGGCAGTTTGCTGGTCTGGAGCATTCAAGTGTGTGTTAACACATTGCCAAGGAGGTAAGACATCAGCAATAATCTTAATTGTTGCTGCCATCAATCTAGGAAGAGTAAAATTGCCATTTCCAAACAATCTGAAGTCCATCAGTCTACAGCGAGGAAGTTAATTCACGAGTGGAAGACACTCAAAACAGACACCAATCCTCCCAGGAGTAGACATCCCAGCAAATTCACCCCAAGATCAGACCATGGGTAACACTCAGAAAAATGGAAGACAACCCAAGAACCACACCGCAGGCTCCACAGGCCTCAGTTAACACGCTAAATGATAAAATTCATTACAGTATGTTTTTTAATGACAAAATGACACTTTGCTACAATGTAAAGTAGTGAGTGTACAGCTTGTATAACAGTGTAACTTTGCTGTCCCCTCAAAATAACTCAACACACAGCCATTAATGTCTAAACCACTATGATTCAATTGCCTGTAGATCTACTTTTAGCAGGAATTACTTGAAGTAATCATATTCTGTATGACTTTATCAGTCTCTTACATAATTCTGGAAAAATTCCACTCTTATTTACAACATTGCTCCAGTTTATTGAGGTTTGTGGGCATTTGTTTATGCACAGCTCTTACCACAGCATTTCAGTTAGTATGAGGTCTGGACTGTCTAAGGACATAATAAATATTTATCTGGTCCTCGGCAGGTCTTAAAATGATATGTAAGAAGAATATTATATAAGAAAAGAATGTATATATATATATATATATATATATATATACAGTGGGGAAAAAAATATTATATTTTGTATGTTTGCCCTCTGAGTGTCATGTTAGCAGTTTGCATCATATGCAGCAACAAAATATTAAGCATATTAGCAGCAGCATTTAGGATCTGTGTTTATACAGCTGGAGCAAAGGCAGTTTAGAGCATGTAATCTCTCTGAGGACATCATTAACATCATTATCACATGGCACAGCTGATTGGTTTTCTCCTGTATCAGTAGCCAATGAGCTCACTGCTCAATATTCAAGTACCTGGCTTTTGTTTGCTGTAGGAGTTTGGCAGCGCACTTCAGAAACCCTCCACCTTCCCCAGCTCTACCTGTATAGATCTGCTACGAGGTGATTCATACATGCTTATATGGGGTTATTCATATGAGTTATATGTGCAGCAAGAGTATTTCCTACATGCTCGCGGCAACATGTTGTGGATGTATTGGCAGTAGCAAGTCTCAGTACTTGCTCTGCCGCAGCAGCAGCGTAGCAGATCTATTCCACCAAGACCAAATACATTAACATTGTCATGTACATTACCATGCCAATCCCTCTGAGAGTTGTCATGACAGAATTTTTATTTTTTTAGTTATTATACTGTCTCTCACTGTTCAAATAAACCTACCGTTAAAATTACAGACTGATCATTTCTTTGTCAGTGGGCAAACGTACAAAATCAGCTGGGGATCATATAATTTTTTTCCTCACTGTGTGTATGTGTGTATATATATATTTTTTTTGTTCTTTTAATGTGCTTCTTTTTTTAATTTATTCCCTTAAATTATCACCAATATTCAAGACATGGATACAGCCTTGGTTACGGCATCTACCAGTAGTTTCAACCCTGCAAAACTTTGACCCTTACTCTGGCCCGATCCCAAACACTGTAGACCGGCCATCAGTGTGAGCAGTGAGCTGTGCATGTAATGTTCACGTGTCACATTGACATTTGTAGCTCAAATCAAAACTACAGCTGGTCTTATTTAAAACCGCCTCACTGTATCATGCCAGACTTTAGTGTAGGAATATAAAACAACAGGCTTTCACATGACCCCAGCCAAATTGATTCCTGCATTTCATTCAACACAATAAAACATTTGAAGGAACATTTGAATTTCATGCATTAAGTCTTATAAATCAAGAAGTGGTTTTGAGAGGTTGTTTTTGGTCCAGAGGCATTAGCGTCTTTCTCAAGTACCTGGCTGCAGCGCTGTGGCCTCCTGACACCAAACAAGATATTTTATCCATTCATCATGTCAAAACTTATAAATGTCTAATACAAACACCTACTTTGGACCAGGTTCTACCTCAAAACCCCCTGAGGTTCTTTAAAATGAAGTACTAGATTTGGACAATATTGAATGTTTTCGTGAAGAAACATCTTGGGAGACTTACACAATATGTTTTGAGAGCAAATTATGGCTGATATAGGCTTCCTTTATGTTGAAATAGCAACATTTTTATGGGTTTGACCTCTGCGATGAATAGCAGAGGAGAGAGAGACGGGGTAACTGCTCTTTACCTTAAACAGGTAAAGCAGACTTACTTTAAAGACAAGCATGTTTTTGCACACATCTGGACTTTTACCAACCCCTTGAGAGCAACAAGGAACATTAAAACGAAACCCACACTAATTAATCCCATTTAGTTGAGTACTAATGAACAGCTGGTGGGATTTCTGTTGTGGTGGTGAGGTAGTAAAGCTGCGGATGGGTCCAGGTGTTTGTTGACGAGGAGTGTGTGTGTGTTGTGTGTGTGTGTGTGTGTGTGTGTGTGTGTGTGTGTGTGTGTGTGTGTGTGTGTGTGAGTGTGTGTGTGTGTGTGTGTGTGTGTGTGTGTGTGTGTGTGTGTGTGTGTGTGTGTGTGTGTGTGTGTGTGTGTATGTGTGTACTTGTTTTTCTATTCAGTTGGGGACTTAAACCTGAATACACACAGACTCATGGGGACTCGTGTCACGGTGGGGACCTAAATTGAGAATGAAGTTTTTTGAAAATCTAAAAATGCAGAAAGTTTCCTGTAAGGGGTAGGTTTAGGTGTAGGGTTGGTGTAGGGCAATAGAATATACGGTCTGTACAGTAGAAAAAGCATTATGCCTATGGAGAGTCCCCACAAGGATAGCAAACCAGACGCGCGCGCGCGCGCGTGTGTGTATGTGTGTGTGTGTGTGTGGAATCTGCGTGTTGTAGTAAGTGGAATGATTACAGGCTCAGTTTATACAGGGTCACGTGTTTGGCCTTTAGTCAGAAACAGATGCACATAGGTTGTTTGAGTTGCATGATTTTGAATTCAATAAATTCATGCCAGATTTGCTGCAGCAAATGGCTGTTTATTCAGTCACTATTGAAATACTCTTATTATTTCTGCAATATACATTATGGGCAATGTGTATGCTAATTCTATTAATAACAAGATATCACACAACATTTCTTGAAATGTGCAACATAAATACAGTATAAGCAAACTGTCCAGGGAACTTAATCCCACAATGCAATTCACTAAGCTATATTTTCCACTTTCTACTTTTTTTTTTTTTTTTTTTTAATTCTAGTGTTCTAATTTATATAATTTGTTAATATTTTCTTTTAAAATTTTATTCTGGTACTTTTAATACTATATTTGTTGAAATTTAGTTTTAATATTTTTCTTTTATTCTAATAATATTCTAGTTTTATTATTGTATTATTTATTATTATTTATTTACTATTCTTAGTAGTATTATCTTTTTAATTTGATTAGTATTTTAGTTTATTCTATTTTAAATAGATTTTACATTTTATTCTTTTATTTATTTATTTATTTATTTGTATCTTAGTACTATAGTTTTGATATATTTTTAATTTTATGCCTTTTTGTCTTTATTTTTTTTCTAGTCTAGTTTTTAATATTCTTATAATTTTATTTTGTCTTTTTTATCTTGATCAGATTTCCAAATATTTTTGCTGATTGGATTAAAGGAAATCTTTTTTCCCCCCAATAATTATGCTGAATTAAGCATACACTCTACACACACAAAAAAAAAACATTTTAAAAGGTAAGCCCTTGTACCATATTTATTCCTAAAGTCTGCATATTTGTACATAAATGGTACATTTGCCCCAGTGACAGCTTTTGTACCTTTTTCGATGAGTTTAGTGTAATGAAGTCATGTGAAGGCTGTATACCACACAGTATGCAATGTGTGACTATTGTATTCTGAACACAGCCCTTTAATTCATTTGTGATCTTCTGCCAAACTGCAACTTCGACATACCAAAAACACTGATTGACTGATTTTAATATTGACAGATATTGATCTCTGATTGGCTGTGAAGTCAGCCTCACAACCGTTAAAATATTAGTAATTATTTTTGTAGGAAGTTCTGACTCATGTACAGCAAGCAACACATATATACTCTATTAATTACACACACACTTAAAAATTTAAGTGGAGTTTATCAGCACTAGAGCAGGCTTCTGCAGGAAGACTGACAGCTCTCTGACAGGAAGCTGACGGTGATAGGAATAAATGGGAGAGGTGCTCTCACGCCCCAGGCTTGTCACCATGCCTGTGGCCTGTGATAATAAGACAGCGCTGCCCTCTCAGGGTGTCAGATTATGGAGCATTTCCCCTGGAAGGAAACTATGGAGAGAGAACGTGGCCTATGCAATTAGGAGCATCAGTGCTGCAGGTCTTTCAAAAGTCTTATCTGAGAGTTTGGCAAAGTTTAAGTGCTGTAGCACAGAATTACACGGAAAGCCTTATCTAGCGACCAGAATATGACAGGAGACTTAACACACACTTATTTTCCTAGACAAGAACCACTCACATTTTCTTTAAAAAAAATATCAAAACCTCTATTTATTGAGTTGTTTATTCATTTATTAGTTTCAAATCGTTGTCGTTTTGGGTCTTCACTTTCTGAATTAAATGGGCTACAGTTTATAACGGTGCCATTATTAAAGTTTGTGCATTTATTCAGAGTGTTATCTCATTCTTTGCATGCTCATCCCTCTCCCATCTCTTTGAGAAAAATGATTTCACTTTAACCTCCAGACAACGTAATGAGCGAATGAATCACACCTTTTTATTCGGCGCTGTGATTTCTCACTCTTTGCTTGAGTGGCGCGGCAGAGCTGAAAGCTCTCACCTCTGCTGCCAGAACTTGAAGTGCTCAGAGTCCCTGCAAATTGTCTCTCATCCTCTCGTTTATCTGCTCTGGGAGAAAAGCCCCCATATCTCTCGTCGCCTGTTAACACGGACACGATGTTCCTCTTCAGAGCACTCCAAATGGAGCTGTGATACGTTCATCCGACAGGAGCTGAGAGAGAGTCCTGTGCTATTCTCTGATGCTTCACTGACATTCGGAGCTGCAGCATGTTTATACTATTTATATTCAATAATAACTTTTATTTCTTTCTACATGTTTTTCTACTGAGAGAGAAAATGGAAAACGTAGTCACAATTTATTAATAATTAAAATGAGCTAATTCAACTTAATTCTTGAACATATTCTAATTTAATTGCATGCACAGTTAATTAACAGGGCTGATGTGGAACTAGTTCAATCAGTTGACAAAAATGACAAAATCACTTATAGCAAAAGGCAGCAGAGGAAGCATCTTACCATTTTATTCATGCTTTAAAATACAATTAAAAAGTAAAAAAAAGTGAAAAAATAAAAAAATACAATTCTGTCATTAATTACTCACTCTCCAAACCTCATCTTCGGAACACAAATTAAGATATTTTTGATGAAATCCAAGAGCTTTCGGATTCTGTCATGCAACTGACACATTCAAGGCCCAGAAAGGGAAAAAGCCCATGTGACATCAGTGGTTCAAGAATTGTTGAATAAAGTTGTTATTTTTGTTTTCTTTGCGCACAAAAAGTATTCTCGTTGCTTCATAAAATTATGAACTATTTTAACAATGTCCTTACTACCTTTCTGGGCCTTGAATGTGTCAGTTGTGTTGCTGTCTATGAAGGGTCTGAGAACACTCAGATTTCATCAAAAATATCTTAATTTGTGTTTCGAAGATGAACGAAGGTCTTACGTGTTTGGAACGACACGAGAGAGTAATTAATGACCAAATTTTCATTTTTTGGGTGAACTATCCCTTTAAATCATG
The DNA here is from genome assembly GCA_036784905.1 of Acrossocheilus fasciatus. Taxonomy (NCBI): domain Eukaryota; kingdom Metazoa; phylum Chordata; class Actinopteri; order Cypriniformes; family Cyprinidae; genus Acrossocheilus; species Acrossocheilus fasciatus. The sequence goes on along the minus strand of CM071948.1, from coordinate 25,105,301 downwards.
ATATTTGAGCTAAACAATCAACATTTGTGATACATTGTTAAGATATTAACATATTGCTAATTGATGTTAATGAAATGTAATCTTAAATTTTTGTCTTTTCCAGTAGTTGGAACTCCAGTAATTTGCTTGCATTCCTACAAAATGGTTAGGGGTGTTTCCAAGGTGGCCACCAAGTAAACTGGGATTATTGTTTGGCAGAGAAAATAAACGTGTATTACAGTTTGACTCCTATCAGATCAGGTAGTTGTGAGTAACCTATCATCCTTTGTCACCATGTTAGCCTGGTTAGCATGTTGTCCACCATTGAAAACAGGTGTTTTTGGTGTACTTGCACAGGAGGCTACAATGATTATAACTGACCATTTGCAAAGACCCGCCCTCCTTAGTTACGGTTGCTATCCCCGACAAACAATGTCGCTCTCACACTAAACTCATGTTCTCACGCTGTGAAAAATGCATCACGGAACAAAGAGGAAACTGACAACGTGCAGACAGACAATACAGAGCAAGTTACTTCTGATAGGAAACAAGGTCTCAGGACTCATTTTTAAAGAAATTCAAACAATAAATACCATTTTGTGGCTCTTTAATGTGTCGTGACAGATCACTGTATTGCCTCAGTTCAAACATGTGAACCGATCGTGTTTTCATATTTATATAAAGCACGAAATGAACATAAATAAATATCATAAAGTATTTTATTTCAACTGTGGAACACACCATTTTTCAAGTTTAAGTCCACCAAAGTTAATCTACTTTCCTGTCTGATTTGTGGTTAAGGCTAGAAGGTATACAGCTGCGGCTACCGGGAATGCACATTTACATATTTTCCGAGCCATGGAACCATGGTTTCGTCACTTTACAGTGTCGCAGTGACCATCTTTTCGCAGTAAAGGACCAGTAATATCTGTGTTCTGATTGGTCAAATCGCCTGTCAATCAAGCTCTTTGCGAATGGTCAATTGTAACTCTTCGTCAAAGAGATGAATTGATAAATTAACCTAAGAAATGCAAATGAGTATCTTAAAACTTTACGTTTGTTTAAACATTAATTGTATAAGAAGGAAGGCTGTTGTTGTTTCATTGTTTTAATATCCCAACCGAGCAATTGAACAATTGTTCTCATTACATGGCAGTAGCTGTATTGCACCACCGAGTTCTGAGCTGATTACATGTTTCTGTGAAAATGGCAAAGCTATTTGTGTGTTCTTAGTTTGGTTTGTTTGTGGGACTTTGTTTTATTTCTCAGACTTTTCCATGAGTACAGAGTAAACTGTTTAACCTAGTAAAATACACTAATTGGAATGGCATGAAAGCATTAGGATGGGCTTTTGCACTGTTGTTTTGCAATGAACTCCAAACTTTGTATTAAGAACATTAAGGCAGTGACATTGTGTATTTTTCCATGTAAATTACAAATAAAAGAGACTATTTTTATAGGGAAATTACATAAGGAAGGAGTTGGGGGTTCATAGGGAAATGGATGGTGTCACATGAATGGTGTTATGTCAGTGGTCAGGCCAAGAATGCTGCTGACATAAATTTTTCCTATTTATTGTGTTTATGCAACTTAACTACATAATCTTTGGCCTCACTGAACCTGAGATTTGAACCTGCAACTTTTGGGCCTTCGGACCAGCTGTTTAAGCACCAAGACATGGACAATCCAAGACTGTCCCATCTGAGATGAGTTTCTAAAGTGGAACGCCACTTTAGAAACCTCATTACACACTAATTAGTGTATGCAGACCAAAGCTACTCATCGCTGCTTCAAAGAAGGAATATAAGTTGCTGCATTGTGACAATATAGTTTTAGGATTACATGCTTTGATTTTCATCCCTGACAGGCCTCAGTAAATAACTTGTTAGGTCTGGAGCAAGGAGTTGATTTGGGACTTGATAGCATGTCAGTGTTCATCTTGCTGCCGTGAATGCTGTTATGAAACATCTGGTTTGCAGCAAAAGCAATGGGAAAACTTGCCTCCCAGCTGAGTCCCAACTTACAACATGGTGTGAATGTGAGAACTAAGAAAAAAAGATGACTATATGCATGCATTTTTGGAACCTAAATTCAGATTTTCATTTAGATTGTGCAGCTTTTCTTACAGATTTAAGACTTACTTGCAAGTCATGTGTATGAAATATCTTGAAGAACTTTAGATATGTTGCCACAGATGTGAAATCTCCAAACTTTTGGAGTCAGTTGGCTTGCATCTACCTGTGATAGATATTTACTTAACCTTTCAACATTTCTTACCTTTGTTCACCAAGCATTTAATTTTTTGTTCCAATTTTTGTAGGAAAGCTCCTGAGTCTTTCACATACAACAAACCCATTTGGGTTTAGAATTGATAACTTTCTCAAGGTCGCTTAGCGACCTGTAGCCGTTTCCGCTCATTCTGTAGCGTGTGCGTTCATGCCTTTCTATCGCTGCTTCACTCTTTCTATCTGCCCAACACTTTTCATTAAAAGTCATAGGTTTGGCTCTGGGGGCACTGATCAAATGGGAAAAGGAAATACATTTTCATTCCTTGCAGATATTTCAAAAGTACCTTATATTTACATATAGATTGAGTATTTATCAGGAAAGCAGCGGTGAGGGCAGATTCTCTAGTAGCTCATTTTCTAAGGCCTTGTTGGATTTATGTATTTTTTTTATGCGCTGAAGATGTAGGGTGAGCAGTTGTAATTATTTGAACAGGATGTCTACATTATTTAAAATTGTAACAAAGCATAAGGTTATGGGAGTTTGAACTTGTATGTCACCTCTTCAAGTAAGTGAATCATGAAGATGGGGGAACCATCATATAAGCATGTATTCATTAGCTATTTGTCAATGACAAAATCAGTTATCCATTTAGCAGCAAATCAGGTCCATTTCTTTTCAGATAAGACCTTCAATCCTGCATAGTCATCTTCTCTCCGTCAGTTGACTTGATTGATCAATGAAGTCTCTCCTGCACTCTCTCTTCTCTCTAAACTGGGTCATAGGGAGTGGTTTTGAACACTATATTTGTGAATAGATGATCCCCATGTTTGCTGAGTTTTAGAAAATATGGACAATAGAAACAGCCTGTGGTCCTGTTCTGGAATTCTTGAGTCTTTATTTTGGTGATTTATCAGGTGTTTGAAGCATCCGAAGAAGTTCTTTACGTCATGTTGCTGTTGCGTTATACATAGCTGCATTTTTTTTTCCCCGTAGCTTGTAAAGGTGAAACAGAAAGAACTTTGACAAGTTGTGGCCTTCAAACATTTCAGGTGTCATTTCAACCTGTTTTTTTTTTTACATTATTTTTTGATAACAATTAAACACTCCCTGCAAGTTCCTATTTACACAATGTATATGGTGTCTTTTTTTAAAGCTACTGTTAAAAACAAAACTAAATTACTATAATTAAATAATAATAAAAAAATTGCATGAATTAAAATATACACTGTAAAAAAATGCTAAATTGACTTAATAATTTTGAGGCAACGGGTTTCCTCAATTTTTTTAAGTTAAGTAAATAATAATAATAATAATTAAAAAAAAAGTTAACTTGACAATTCACTTAACTTATTTTTTAATTATCATTTACTTAAAAATTGTAAGGCAACGGATTTGCTCGATTTTTTAAAGTTAAGTCAACTTAGGTACAATAAATAATTTTTTATTTTTACCTTTTGGAAATTACAGTAAAGGAATGAGATTATTTTATTTTTAAATTCATTTATTTATTGACATTTTCTTCAAGAAACACAATGCTTATTTCTTTTTGGGTAAAATATGTGGACATGTTTTTTTTTTTTTTTATCTTAAGGTTAAATAAGATACTTCAGAGTTTCAGAGGACCGCACCATATACCATGGTATATTTGTGGAAGAAAAATATTAAATTAACTTTATCAATTGCAACTGAGCTTATTTTCAAAATAATCAACAAAATCCTAGTTTCTAATTAATAAATACTTGAAAACTCATTATCTGTATGAAGGTATGTTCTCTATGACGTTCTCTAGGCATTCTGCCATAATTATCAACACTGAAACACAAGTTGTTTGTTTAGCGCCTGTTAAACAATTAAATGGTGATCAAGCGCTCATTCGGCTGTTGTTACAGTTGGCAAACTTTCCCCCAAAAGTGCTGCGCTCTGTTGATCAAACATTACCCAGCACAGCTTTCTGCTTTTTCAGAAAACACCTCTGCGTTGTTTCGCTTCTGCTGCTTTTCTGCAGTCGTGTGGCATAAAGGCGCTTTTTGCAAATTGAAATAATGGTTAATTATCTGGATTGGTAACAGATGCAGCAGTCACTGCAGCGTCCCTGGTTCTCGGGACCACAGTGAAGAAAGAAAATATACATTTACCCTACATTGCAGCCACCTGACTGCTGTTCAACATTTACTGTTCAACATGACACACTGTTTTGACAGAGAAGAGAATAAGAGGGAGGAAAACCTATATGTGTCATATGCATATAGCCGTATTCGTTGTTATTAGAGTTAATAATGCATGATGCACTTTTTGTTGTTGTGTTAATATTCCTGGTTTCCATGTCAAATTCTGAGAGCGTTTAATGAGTCGTTCATTAGTTTCAGCAGATTAATAGTGCAGGTTTCCACCCAGCCAATTCTCTCTGACAGAAGTTGAGCTTTTTCCAAATTACACCTTTATGCTGTCATTTCTGTCAAAGAGTGCTGGATGAAAGATCGCCTTGTTGGCTATATAATTAGCAAAGAATTTGACCATAAATGGAAAATAAAACTCATTTAAGAAGGAAAGCATAGCAATTAAAGCTGTAGAAAGTGTGTGTATCTTTTTAAAAATAGTTCAAGAGTCATTTAAATGTTTCCCTGAAGCTTTCCATAAGATATTTATGATATGAGATTGTGATGATTGATGCATACAGTGAAATGCGGCTGTAGTCATCCCAATGTAATACTGGGCGTGTAAAGGCAGTAAAAGTGAGATTCGTGTTTGTGGTGTGCATGTCTATTCACAGAAACTGCAACACAGGATCAAAGCAATTCTATTAAAGGGGTCATGAACTGCCTTTTTAAAATTATTTTGTACTGTTCTCTGAGGTCCATTTATAATGTGATCAAGATTTTTACATCAAAAACATCATAATTTCGAAGTAATAGGCTAATGTCTGTTCTTTTTCATCAGTATGCTTGGTTTGAATAGGCGTGGCGGACTGTAGAGTATGAAGTAAACACCCACTGCTATGATTGGCTAATAGTTGTGTATGATTGACAGCCTGCTGTGATTTAGATTAAAACCGCATAAATACTCAGTACATATCAAACGATCTATAATAACAGACAAAGCAATAGTGACAGGGTTGCCAGGTTTTCACAACAAATCCCGCCCAATTGCTACTCAGTTTCTAGGGGGTCCCCCGCGTTCTGGGGGGTAAAATACATGTTTTTTGAAGTGGGTTTTCCTGGTAAAATTTGCATTCCAGGGGCTAAATATCACATTATTGGGGTCGCTTCAACCCGTGGACATGAAAAACAACCCCCGGCAACAGTGTTAAGGTAGCCCAATTCCACGGGAAAACCGCAGACTTAGCAACACTGAATAGAGATCACGTAATGAAGATGGTTACTCAAACTTGTGTTGCGACATTAGTGTCGCATCCAATATAGTTTCAATCTAATAGTTTCAATTTTTCTGAAATTCCTGCGTCTGTTTGTAAACGAATCCGCAGTCAAATTAATTGAACAAAGGACCAAGTTCTTACTGACGTGGTCTGGAACTTTATTAAACTTCATTAAGTTCATCCATTCTTTCTTAACGTTGGGATCAGAAGGAAGGCAATGCAAAGACTGTGTTTTTCCACAACTTGTTAAACGGGGCTAAACAGGCAGTGATGTAGAATCGAGCGATTTTCTTCTTCTTCTGCAGAGGCGGTGTTTAGCCACACTATTAGATCATAAACACACTCCACATTCCATAATCTATCATTTTGGCGGACTGGCTTCAATATAAGCTTTTAGACTAACTGAGTTCTGAAACTTCTTTTTGATGTTTTTATAGTACTATGACCTCATAAATGTCAAAAGATCAAGGGAATTTTGATTTCTCAGTACATGACCCCTTTAATATCATAACCTATTATTCTATGCTATTTTGATTTGTTGCAAATTTGTATGAATTTGTACAACCTCACTCTGTTGTCAGCAACTGAGTGGTCAGTTTAGGAATGGAGCTTCATACATACTACTTTTTCATACAAATTGTACAGTTTAGTACAACATAATTCAAATTCATTGAAAATTGCACACTTGTAAAATAGTTACGGTTTCTTATTTCTTGATTTCATCTGATGACACCTATTGTGGTTCCTCTGGCTATATAGCCACAATAGACATTCATAAATTTAGATTAGTGGTTGATCAATATAGGCTTTTCAATGCCATTTGTGCTGGGTACACACCACAAGATAATCGGGCTGATTTTGTGCCAATTTCTCCCAAATCCTAGGTAACGTCCTGATTATCTTGGTGGTTCTAAAGATGATCTTATCAGATTTTCCTGTGGTGTGAGATGTGTTAAGAGTGACTGAATCTGCTCGGAAATACTTCGGAAGCACCCAGATCATGAATCAGAAATCTTGATGTGTGTGTGTTGGGGGGGGGGGGGGGGGGGGGGGACCCCGAGGACACCACATACTATAGGAACAAAGTTAAATTAAAGCTTAAATCTAGGATTTTTTCCCCTCATGTTTGTGGTCTCTCACATTTTGAAGATCTTATAAGATTTTAAAAATCTTTTAGTGTGTACCCAGCATTAGTTGCCCCAAATCTTGAATATTTGGTTATATCATTGGTGTTTTCATACAGGAAGTCAAAGTTTACATTACCATCACCAACACAATGCGCTTGAGTGCAACTTTAAGTGCCATGGTCTTTTATTTTTGACTTTGTTGTTTGTTTCTTTTTCATTGATCATGCACTGGAAAAAGGAGAGGAAATGACTTTTATCACCCATTTAAGCAGCGCTACTCAATGTGGGAGTATGTACTCAACTCAGTCCATGGATTAAACAATCAGCATGGCATTTGACAGAATTGCAATAGTGGTAGTGCAGACAAGATTTGAAAAGAAAATTAATATAATATTTATTTTTTATTTACATATTAATATTTAGGTTTGAGTTATTTATTTTTGGATGGTTGCAATAAATGAATGAATAAATAAACTAGCTTTCAAGTTTGTGTAAAAATCTTTTACTCTTTGTGATAATCTGACTTCTCTAACTGAATAGAACTAACTTGTTGCTTTTGTTGAAAATATTCAAAGAACGCTAACACGGGCATTGACAAAGATGCAAATATAAATTCCTGCGTCAGGTTGTGCAAACCGAAAAAATTTGCAATGTTAGGCCATACCCAAGACCTCCGCTCACCCTTGTGGGTGTCACTGTGGAATGTCACTGTGATAGCCGCGTCCTCGGTGGCCCAAATATCCCTCCTCTCCTTCATTGTCTCTCCTCATCCTTGTCCTTCACTCTTAAGACCTCCTTTTCCCCCCATTGTTTGTGTCCTGTCCCCCCTCTTCACCCTCTCATGCCCCCTGTCGACCCCTCATCCCGGTCCCTCTGTCTCCATACTAACTGGTTCTTCAGTAGCTGCATTCTTGAAGTGACCATGCATTCAGACAAGTCTCTCAGCCCTGATGGATGGCCTGTTGTAGTAATCTGGACAGGATAGAGTCTATTCTGGTTTTTCACGCCGCATCCCATCTTCTGGTTTTATCACAGTTGGACTCATTGAGCTGTCATTTGTCTAAGTCTAGAGTTCCCAGCACATAGACCTGGGCCTTTTCAGGTTTGGCAGTTTTTCTCATGACAATGTGCATTTCAGGGTATACATAAGTGGGAAATACTTAGATGTCCTCAGAGTTTTAGAATCAGAATATATGTAATCAATGAATATTTTGATTTGCTGATTGAGTTTGATGTATTGTTGATATGTTGGAAACAATGTACGTGTAGTTTACATCCTGAATTACATCTGTCAGAAGGTATGTAATTTGTGGGTCCAATGCAAATAAATTCTGCGGTCGATCCGATCAAATAGTATAAATCTTATCAAACAGTACAGTTCAGTGTTGATTTCATATGACAATATTTGTATAACACCATAGAAACCACTCTTATGCAGAGGATACTGTGTGTTTGTATTGTGTATCTTTTGTTTTGCTTGACTGACATTTTGTATAATGGAAAGGATTAATAAACGCTCTCTCTTATCCGATGCTTTTGAGCAGTGCTACAGATGGGAAGTTGCCTGAGGGGAAACTCTTGTTCTTGTTAGTTATAGACATTCCTTTCTATTTATTTCCCTTGAAAAATTGCTAATATATTTTCCTGATATAATTATTCTCAACCACACCTAAAGTGGCAGTTAATTTATTGAACTTCCTTTAAGGTGAGGGGAAAGTGTTTCTGTTTTCCAAAACATACTTTGTGGAGTGCTGCATCCGGATCAGGCAAGAAATAATTGCATCTGTTGTTTGCAGTTGTTATGGAATGTGCTTTGTCCTTATATGAATAAATGCTGAGAGAGGAATGCAGTTTCCTTTATAGTCTCTGACAAACATTTGGGAACACCCTGCATTCTGACCTGGTCGTTTCAGCATTGATCCCTTTGTTATTACTCAGCTTTTCAGATCAGAATTTGTAGTGACTTTAATAGCCGTTAAAATTGGTTGCGTAAGAGCTGCTGTTTTATTTTTCTTAAGTGGATATGAAGGTATATTAACAACATGTGGTTACATGTAATCTGGATTACGTTATTAGATTCCAAAAATAAAGTCCTTGTAATTACGTTATATTACATTTTAAAATACTCTTTATGGATTACATGATTACATATTATTTACACAATAACAGTAAATTATTCCTAATTTATTGATTCAACCCCAGTTCTTATATTATATATAAAATAATATATATATTATTTTCCTTTCTAAATGAACCTACCACTTAAATACCATTTGAGAATCCCTGCTGTAATGTAATGTTTAATGCATTTCATGGAATATGGAATGGAATATATTTTCTCTCTCTCTCTCTCTCTCTCTGTCTCTGTGTCTCTCTTTTGAAATATCAGTATGGGGCACAATATGCTGTTGTTCTGGCATGAAGACATCAGATGATCATAAGGAGGTCTCAGGATCAGCTCCAGCAGTAAATGTTTATGGCCCTGTACCTTGGCCAGTGCTGTTGACTTCTGTATTCTTTTTGGGGTGGTGTGGCAGCCAGCTCTCTGTATTGGCTCTGGTCAATGGAAACCTTTGCCAAAACATACTCTATTACAACAGAGGAATTTTTAATAGACTTACCCAGCACTCGTTTTCAACAGCTCTCTATATTAGTATAAAACTAATATTGTGTGAAAGAAAAACTTGGTTGTTCATTTTTCTTCTGTAGGCCCATAGTGGTTTATTCCCAAAGTCCCGAATTAATTTGTGGCGACTGAGGCTGGTTTCATTCAGGGTTTAGCTTGAGATATGCACACAGGACGTCCCTGGGGGTCTCTGTACTCTCGCTGTTTCATTGCTCCCCTCAACCCCCCATCCTCTCCACCTATTGTTGTTTGAAATCTGATTTCTCGTCTTCACTTTTTGTTCACGTTTCATATGTGCAATCTTAAACTTGTAGTCATTTTTTTTTCTCCGTTCATTTTGGTCCCAAGGGACCTTATATGCGCAATACAACAATATTGTTGACAAACTGAAATAAGATTAAAAATATTTTTTTTGTTGTTGTTTCTTTGTTAGGGTACAAGACTCATATTATAATAGCTCTAGCCTTTATTTTCAAGGTACTGAGCACTTATGAATTATAGCTCTGAATATATTTATTTTTTCTTTTAACAGTTTCTCTTTGTTCTGCATCCTTCATCTATTTATTATATTATATTATATTTAGTGCTGTCAAACGATTAATCGCATTCAAAAAAAAAAAAATATTTACATAATATATCTGTGTGTACTGTGTATATTTATGATGTATATATAAATTCACACACATACATCATATATTTTGAAAATATTTACATGAATATATTTATATTCATATAATTTATATTATATATAAATATATTTAATATATAAACCTAACATATTTTTCTTAAATATATACATGCATGGGTGTGTATTTATATATACATAATAAATATACACAGTACACACGCATATGTGTAAACAAAAAACTTTTTATATAGTAATTTATTTTTTTTAAAGGTTCAAGCTCTGAATATTTTTTTCTTTTAACTGTTTCTCTTTTTTCAGTATTTTTTCTCTTTCTCTTCCTCTTCACCACTCACTTCATCAGTAATAGACTCTAATGGTCCCATAACCCTTTGCCTTGCTGTGTTTGTGAGTGTTGCCATAAATCTGAGCCAGCCATCATCCCTCTAATCCACTCAGAGGTCACATGACACTACAACAGCATGCACAAAAGGGCCAATACACCTCCGGTGTCCTCGTTGATTAAGACAATACGAAGATAGGGAAGCCTGTCCAAAATCAGCACTCGTCCCTTAAGTCATTTTCAACATATGGGGCCTGGGCTGGGCTGTGCTGGGCTGTGCTGGGCTCAGATATACCTCCACAGGTGAAAACAGAGAACAGATGTGGATGGCTTGGCACGGCACTCAATAGAGGTATTGTGCTGATGTGAATATGATATCATTACTCTACGGATTAAGTGGAACGGAACACTGCGCTTGATGAAACCTGGCAAACGCACACACGTGTGAGCTTTATTAATAGCTAATACACGCTGCTGATATATATGTCTATCATCAAGTTTTCTACTTAAGCGTGGTGTAGATGCAATGTGGATTATGATAGGTTTTTAAAGAATCCAGGTTTCACTCAATAGGAAGCAATTCTGGGCTGAAAGTAGACAGATTGATGTGATTAAATATTTTAACTTGCGACTTTGAATCTCTGATGTGTTGATCGCTAGGGCACTTTGGTTTGTAATTAGTTGTAATTAATGTGACCTGACTGCCTCATGCAGTCAGTGATGCATTTTACATTTTACATTCTTTTTGGTATAAATGTCTTGAAAAAGTTGCTTTTAAAGAAATATAAAATAAAGTTTATTATTATTATTATTATTATTATAAAGACAGAAATCATGAAATTTAACTGCATTTATTCTATTGCCAGCACTCCAAAAAGATAATACTAAAATAACAATAAAAATACTTTGGCACCCCAATAAAGAAGAAGAAGAAGAAGAAGAAAAAACAGATTCCAAATATATTGCAAGTGATTTTTCAACAATTCGATTTAGTATAATGACCATGTAAAAGCAAATCATTTAAATTAGTTGTTTTTATAATACCACATTTCTTATCTCTCTTACGCAGTATGAATTAGTTTTTATGCATGAAAATATATAGCTGCTTTATGTTTTTGGGAGATCATCGTATTTGGTCCTTGGCATCAAAACGTTGATAGTCTGCATGCATTAAATTGATTGCAGATGGCAGTTGGTTTGATATATTGTCAATTAATGCTGTTTTGGGTCATTTGTATTGACCTCTTAAGACATTTGTCATTCTATATAATTTATGGTGCAGTTAATCATTTTTAGTAACATTGTGACCTCATTCCCCTTGACTATGTTAAAAGCTCACCCATCTAAAGTACACAGACCTCTCGCTATGTGCAGATGAGAGCACATCCCTCCTTTCCTCCATTAACTATCAGTAGTTAGGAGATAATAGCAACTTCCTGAGCTGACGGTAGAGAAATATTACCTTTCCTCACAAAACTGCCAAAAAATGAGGGATCATCACCTTTATATCTGTCATCAGTGTATGCTAAGTGCTATTTTGACACATTAAGTTTCTTTTTTTTCGACTCACAGACTTCACTGAGTGCGGCCCACCTACATTTGCGTGGGATTGCAAAAGAAAAAAAAAAAAAAAACATTATAAGCTCAAAAATGTTGGCTGTTTCCTAATGGGAAAACTCGGTAAAATCTTTATTTGGAAGTTGATTAGCAAACTTTGAACACCTCCATACCCATCATAAAAAAGGATTCTGATATTTTATACAGGGTGTAGAAAAGTAGGTCTCTAAAGACTACTAGTGTCATATTCCTGGTTCAGCAGTGAATAACTGTTTCAGCATCATTGTGAGCATGTCATTTACACTGGAAATCTGATCAGCACTGTTGTTCTGTACTATTGTGTGGTGGGGCTACAGGGCAACATTTTTTTCACAAGAACTGAAAATGAGATTAGATGTTAAGTGATGTAATAAGCTTCACAAGATTTCAACTTAAAGGGATAGTACACCCAAAAATGAAAATTCTGTCATTAATTACTCACCCTTATGTCGATCCAAACCTGTAAGACCTTTGTTCATGTTCAGAACACAAATTAAGATATTTTTTAATGAAATCTGAGAGCTTTCTGACCCTGCATAGACAGCAACACAACTACCACATTCAAGACCCAGAAATGCAGTAAGGACATCATTAAAATAGTCCATGTGAAATCAATGGTTTAACCGGAATTTTATGAAGCCACAGGAAGACTTTTTGTGTGCAAAGAAAACAAAAATAACCACTTTATTCAACAATATCTTCTCTTCCTTGTTAGTCTTCAAAGCCCATTCATGAGAGTACCACGACGCACGCGTGATGCTGCTGATTCAGGAGCCGGCGTTTAACTATTAGCAGGAACTGCAGCAATCTGGCACCCACTTCCATAAAACATTGAGAGTGGTACGATGACCTAAAGGCAATATTTTTATATTGTCCTATTGCTGCCAATTCAGCTACAACCTTCATAATGCTTAATGGAATAACCTAGTGCAGAATGTGTGACATTGGGGGCTTTCACACCGCGTAGTTCTAGGAACTTAGCTCTGGGAACTAGCCAGCGTGGTGATTCGTAAAGAGAACTCATTTCTCACTTGGGCCGTTTTTACATAACTTTAAAAAAATGCCAGGTAGCCGGTGTTTTGTATGCGTTTGACCAATCAGCATACACTTACATCACTGGTAGTTCCTATAGAACCGTTTTAAATCCCTACTCTGAAGTAAGAGTTATTAAATACGTTCCTAGTTCCTGCAGTACGAACATGCCAAAAAGCCAACCTCTGCCAATAATTCTAAGAACTATGAAAAGGTTCCCCTGCTGCGAAAGGCCCTATTAAATACCTTTTCAGGAATTTTGAAACATTTTGCAATGCTTAGTGTGTAAACGAATGGGGGGGAATAAATGTTAAATAAATGTTATTTGTTAAATGAAATAAAGCTGAAATAAAAGAAAATATAAAATATTAGATGAAAAACTGGTAATACTTTAGTATAGGGACTAATTCTCACTATTAACTAGTTGCTTATTAGCATGCTTATTATTAACATATGGGCTGTTTATAAGTACTTATGAATCCCATATTCTGCATGACCATATTCTACACTTAATGCCACTTAAATTGGGCATTAACGGTTGTATTCATATTGCCTGTCAATTGTGCTGTGAGATTTATGTATGATTGATGTTTGAGTAATTTTAGTGTTTACAACTTTGAATAAATACAATACATAATGCATTAACTTATGGACTTCAGTAATAGTTTCTATCTTATCTGGGTGATATTCTTGATGCCATGGATGTATTATTTTGCATTTGGGAGCTGTGTCTCCAGTAAATAGAGTGTGTTTCCAGTATGGCAGACACCTGACTCTGTTCCCCTGCTGGCTTTGAGACAGACCTCATTAAGTCCTCTTGTGTCTGTCTGCAGCTCTGCTGTGTGCCGGTTGGCACAATGCCCTGTCTCTGCCAAGGTTAACTGTCACCACAGGCTTTGACATGTCTCCCTCTAGCAGGGCTAATGTTGCCCAGGGGAGTGGTAAATGTGTTTGCACCTTGCCCGCTGGGCAGACTGGCAGAGCCGTGGTGCCCCAGCAGAATACTGGCATGAGCACCTGTTTCTGCTGTGGATGGGCATTATCCCTGCATTAGATTCTTACAGCGACGGACACACCGCCTTTGTAATATTTTAGCAAATGAGCACTTTTTTTTTCTATAGCACTTCTTGCTGGCTCAAGTCAAAAAGAGCCCGTTTATAAGTCTGCACAAATTTGGCTCAAGTCCCTCATTCAGTGGGATTTCATTGTCCGTAATGGTAAATGTGATTGCCAAAAAAGGTAAAGGTACATTTGCTGGATAATCTGAGGCATCATTCATAGCACAAACATGCCTAAGTTTAATACTTTTTTTAAGAGGGAATCAGCAAAGAATTTGTTGCTTTGTTGAGAAAAGTCTGGCATTACCACACACCATTTATATTGTGACCGCTGGCCATCTGATCTAAATTGTGGACAGTCTAATACCTTGACTGACCGTCTGGCTCTAAAACCAAATGATGTAGAACTACAATTACAACACTGGAGTTCCCAGCTCAGGATTTGCTTAATATAAACAAAAAAGGCTTGAACATTCGCGAGTTGGCGCTCTTCATCTTTTTGAACGCTGGTGTTGGAAGGCTGCTGGCTCTATTTTGGGAACCGTCCTGCTGTTACAAGATCAAGCTCCAGGAAAGATGTCATATCGGAGGCAGCTGTCGAGAACTTGTATCTCTATGTTAGTGTCTGTCGCTTATAGCTCCTTACTTCACGGACGCCGGGTTATGAAAATATCAGGTCTGTTTATGCCTGCCCATATGGTGGACGGAGGGGCTAAATCAAGCATTCGTGTAGAAATTGCCTTTTTGAGCTTGTTAGAAACCTAGTTTTTCATGTGACGTATATTCTGGTTTAGTTATTAAAAATTGTAAAATCTCATAACATTGGTTAAAGGATATGCTCTCGCTATTTAAACGGACCCTTTCAAACAATTTGAAGTCTTTCCAGAAAATGTAAAAATATTTAATAAAACAGCAGAAGCAGTAATACAAAAAAGACACCAATAATATAATAAATAATAATATTACTTAATTAAATTTAATAATAATATTCAAAAATCACAATTAGCAATTATTTAACCCTAATATTTAACCATTTACTATAACCATTCAACATTATATAATTAAGAACTACCAATTTTAACGTTTATTAGACTTTAAACAATAACAACTTCTAATTTAAGTGAACTTAAAGCACATAAAGCCATTATAATAAATACCAAATTTAGTGCTGGGGTGCTCCCGTTTTTATATTTTTTACAGCCATATGCAACTATGCTGTCTAATTCACTTTGTGTGTCTTTCACATGTACAGAGTGACATAAATACAGAAAAAAATATATACTGAAGCATCATTAGCAAACCCAGTGTTGCAGAAGTTCTCTGTCCAACTTTGACCTCCCTGAGTTTGTCCTTCATTTGTAGTTTCTCTCTTTCATTTGTCTTTCATCGCTGTCAGGCAGATGCCAAGACTCCCCGGCACTTAAAGCACAATGAGGAGAGAGGGAAGTGTTTCTGTGGTGGAGCAGCCTTCTGTCTGCACTGTGATAATGGTGTTAGAACAGCAGTTATTCTCAGCTGTCCGACAGTCCCTTGAATTAGCGGTTCTCCAAAATAAGCTCTACAGGGTCTCATGAAGACAAAAGGTGAAAAGACGATGTAGAACCTCATAAAGTGGAGTACTCTTTGTTTAGCAACTCGCAACTGATCTTAATAGAGTTTGACATTAACAATTGCTAAGCTAACAGTTTCATAATTTAAACAAAACTGCATAGCAAATAAAAATTGTAGCACTCAGGCTGCTCTTAATAGCTTAGGAGACTCAATAAAGCCTCAACTCAATCTGGGATGTTTCTCCTAATTGTCCTGAGAAGAAAATGATGAAAAATTAGGATAATTTTGACTTGGATTTTTTTTGATGATAATTGTTTTTAGTTTGTATTGAGATTGCTAATTTTAAATTGTAGACTTGTATCTTGAGATACAAGAATATTCATCCACTATTAATTGCACAGACTTTTTGCTTTACCTTTTGATTGTTTTTATCTTACTTTTATCAACTGCAAAATGACTTCTATTTAGTTTTTATACAGTAAAATCTAAATACCTTTAAAACAAAACATATTTTACTTGCTAAGATATTACTACTTTTTAAAAAAAAAATATTTAAGGTATTTTATTTTAAACAAGTGTATTTTGTCTTACTGCCATGGCAGATTTTTTTTCAAAACTTGTTTTTACATAAAACCTAAAAATATAGATAAATAGATAGTGTCAGGATCATGGACTGTTTTTGTTGTGTTTTTTGCTCCCCATGTGTTCCCTGTGACACAGTTTCTCCCTCCTTTTGATTGTTCATTTGGTCCAGGTGTGTCTCGTTCTTCCGTGATTGTCCAGACAGTGCCCACCACGAGGGAGCCAGCCGTGGACGGTGTGAGCACGGAGTGGAGCTCCGCCCCTGCACCGTGGCTGAGGGTGAGCTGATTATGCATCTGGGACTGCTGGACATGGAGGGGGATTTGATTGACTGGGAAACTGAGCTGGAGTTCGAACTACCCTCTCTTCTCTCTCCGTCATCCCTGCTGGTCCCATCCAGTCCTCCTTTGTCCTTGGTTCCCTTGTCCAGCCCTGAGGGGGCTTCAGATCCTCCAGTGCCCGCTCCTCGAAAAATGCCCGCCCTCCCACTCGCTCCTGCCTCCTCCACCGCTGTTGTCTGGCAGCCCCTCCGCTCGTCCTCAGCCCCCCATCTATACGTACGAGCCCTGCGGGACTGCCATCCTCCAGCTTCACCAGGGCTGGAGTATCCCTCACCTCTGCCTCCAGCCTCCAAGGCCCAGACTCCACCTCGGCCCGTTGACCCAGCGGTTCCACCTCGGCTCCTAGCTCCCTCGCTTCCACAGTCACCCGTCGATCCACCAGCTCCACTGGGCTCCCTCGGCCCGTTGACCCAGAGGCTCCACCTCAGCTCCTAGCTCCCTCATCTCCGCCTCAGGCTCCTCCACCACCTACTCCGCCGCCGATGGTTGGCCCCCTGGAGTCGGCGGCCATTCCTCCTACATGGCTCCTTCCTCTGTCGGCTCCACCGTGGGCCATTATCATGGCTGTGGCCTAGGTCCAGCTGGGCTCCTCCTGCTCCGGGTCCCTCCTGTCTCTCCCCTGGCTCCTCCCTCCTTCGTCGCCTCCCTGGTCTCTGTCTGCCGGCCCCCTCCCGAGCATCCTCCTTAGTTCCCACCAGCCCCTCCCCTTTGGATGTTTCTGCGGTGCGAGGACGCACCTTCTGGGAGGGGGCGTTATGTCAGGATCATGGACTGTTTTTGTGATTGTTCATTTGGTCCAGGTGTATCTCGTTCTTCCGTGATTGTCCTGTGTTTAAAAGCCCCAGTCCATTCTGTTAGTGTTTGTTGGTTCTGAACGTCTTTCCCTGTGTTCCAGTGACTCCTACATGTTTGGATTAATAAAGACTGTGTTTTGAAGTACTCTGTGTCTCCTTGTTCCGTGCTCCCTGAGTAAGTGTGACAGACAGATAGATAGCAGCCCATCTTTACTTCTGAGAGACTTTGCTTCTCTAAGACATCCCTTTTATAGCTAATCATGTTACAGACCTGATGTCAATTAACTTAATTAGTTACTAGATGTTCTCCCAGCTGAATATTTTCAAAATGTATTGCTTTTTCAGCCCTTTGTTGCCCCTGTGCCAACTTTTTTGACACCTGTAGCAGGCATCAAATTTGAAATGAGCTCATTTAGTGGATAAAAGTGTAAAATTTTGTTTAAACCTTTATGTTCTATTGTGAATAAAATATTGGCTCATGTGATTTGAAAGTCTTTTAGTTTTCATTTTATTCAAATTTAAAAAACATCCCAACATTTCCAGAATTTGGGATGTAGATAGATAGATAGATAGATGCAGTTCAACTACCATTTTTAGCATTGTAATGCTTTTGAAAAATGTGTACTCAACATTTTTTTGAGATGTACTCAAAAATGTAAAAATGATCACTCAGGTCTGCTACTACTCCTGCACAATTACATTTTGTTAGCAATAACAATATGCGTTGTCACCCGCTGACTTTTCTTGTATTAGTTACAGAGATAGTAATATTTTATGAATGGTTTTGCCACTAGGATGTCCAGCATGCTTTATATTCCCACAAAACCCTTCTGGCCTCATCTGCGGTTAGAAGCAAACAGCCCCACATTCTCCCATCGCTCCTAGCCATAAATTACCCAGAGGTCAACACCAGTCTCCCAGTGCTGCCTACACCCACAACGCCAGCCTGGCTTTCAGTTAAGGCCGTTACGGATGGATGAGGAAGTCCACTGAAGCTTGTTTGAGACGCAGGCATCGGGGAAGCTCAGGCAACAATAGACCCAGAGCTGTGGAGCTCTCAGCGGGGTTGTGTGAAACCAGAGCCGAGCAGAAGTGAGAGTAAGTGCCCCCCTGGGGGCCGAGGGGGGTATTTATAATGTTAAGTAGTGCAGTTGCTCGCCCTTTGCCGTTTGTGTGGGATGTGGAATGTGTGATGTGTGTCATTAGAAGGATCTCGTGAACATGAGACTGGGGTTTATGTGTAGATTAATCAAAGTCTTTAGTGCGTTTTTGCACAGGCCTTTATAGCGACATGATCGGTTACGGTAACGCATTACATATCTCATGGCATGCTTCTTTGACTTTATTTAGCTCTTGTAAAACAGCTTGCAATGAGCAGCTTAGTAAATCTAGTTAAGTAGTTTCAGACAAAAGAGATTTTGCCAGGACTGTTTGAGCTCGCTGTTCTCAGTCCAGTTGGAAAGGAGCCAGTGAACTGATACAGATACACATGATGGAAAGATTTACACAGCTCTGTGCCTCTAACAGTAAAAGCTTGCAGATACTTTGATCTGCATTTACACATGAAATGCAGAGAATGATGATAACAAGAGAGAGAAAAACTACTTGTTGAGTTTATTCCCTTTGAAACATTAGCTTATGTAGTTTACCAGCTTGCCTTATGTAGGTTGTATGCATTTGTGTGTCTTTCAGTGTATATATATATATATTTTTATATATATTAAAGTATTTTTATTTTATTTTATTAAATTCTTTATTTTATTTTTAATTTAATTTAAATTTATATTATTTTATTCAAAGCCATTATAAGTCATTTACTCATCACAAGTCTGTTGTTCTGCAGAACTGAATAATGTGCATAATTTTATATATGTATATATATATATATACACACACACGCATGCACGTACACACACACACACACACACACACACACACACACACACACATATACAGCATATATATATATATATATATATAATTTCTTTATTAAGTTAATTTGATTAAATTTAGTATTTATTTATTTTCCCTTGAAAAAAACATACCCATTACCTTTGACATTTCCTTCCACCCACAGAATTTTGCCAACAGGATGTGATGTGGTTGGGTACATGTAAGATGATTTAGTAAATGTCTCTTCATATACAAATAAGATGATGTAATGAATTATGCAAGAAAGGAGTCACGTTTAATAATGAAGTTGTTTGAGCTCCAGACACAGGACATACCATATTCATTGCAATCTATGTTTGTATGAGACAGATCCGATCCCTTTAAAACCAAAGACGAGTCTATTTTCAGCCTCAGACATCCCTGTGTTTTGAGTCACATACCGGTCTGTGTTGATTTACAGTGTAAAAATACAGATACAGATACAGAACAGAACGTATCAGGTAATTAGTTTGCAGTGAGTAGTGTTACAGTGTAGCGTCCGTGTATGAGTTACTCTTTGTTTGTGGTCTCATACTTTACTGCAGCTGCCTGTTCATAAATCAAACTCAGTAACATGATCGGCTTTTACTCATTGATGTTCATATCCTGACCGTGTCAGTGACTGACTTTCTGTTTTTCGTTCCCTCTCTTTATGCGTTGGGCACAAATTCATGTTCTCACCACATTGTATTCACGTTCACACATCTAAAAATCTCCAGGGGTTTTGAAAGCCCACCCACATTATGCGTATGCTAGTATACTAAATATACAAGCACCATATGGAAGCATTCTATGAAGAACTATCACAATTGCTCATACTTGGTGTTGGTGATTTGAACAAACCCTAACCCTACATATTAAACTGCAGCATGCAACTCAGACAACTTTTCACATCATCCTACTTCAAATCGTGTCTTGTAAAAGAGAAATGTGCTATTACATCTCTAAGTGGTCTTTTAAAGTGAACAAAGTTATAATATTTAGCAAACTGGTGGATGATAAAAAGGGTTAGATTGAAAACTTAGATTGAAGTATCATAGACACCAGGATTGGGTGTAATGCATTATTGAGTAATTAATTACTGTAATTTAAACACTTTTCCCTTAAAAAGTAAAGTAAGGGTTTACTTTAAATTTGTCTGTAATTTAATTAGTTACTTTTGATGTAATTGTATTTGTTTACTACACAGAGTCACTTCATGAGCATTTTACCGTTTCCTTTGGGAACAGCTTTTTTTTTTTTTTTAATCTTTTTATAAAATCAATTAATTAGATATCCAGAAAATTACTGGAAAACACAGAATTCTGTAAAAAAAAAAAAGTTTGAGAAAAAATTTTAAAACATTTCACAGGGCCTTAAAAATGTAATTTTTGTTAAACTTTTGATTAAATTGTGGTTAAACTATTTTACGATTTCAATTAATTTGCCATAATTTTAACCATTTAAAAACCATGAAAAATTAAAAAAGAAAAAATTTATTCTGAAAAAATAAAATAAAACTGATTTGTTTTTGGCTGTTTTTCAGTATTGAATATTGTGTAAACTGCACATATGTGCGTGTGCGTGTGTGTGTGTGTGTGCATGTAAGAGGGCGTAAATAATAAAGCTCTGTGCCTTCCTGCTGTTTGTTCAGTGTGTCTTACAGTCTCTGCAGGGTCAAGTGCAGTAGAACTTTGGCCAGTGGTGACTCACCTCAAGAGTTCAGGTTTCATGACTTGTGTACAACTGGTCTCTCTTTTTACAAGGATTCCACTTCCAGTCTTACTCTAAGACCACAAACCTACATCTGTGTAGTATTTGATATGACCTGACAATCTTTAAGTTGGTGTTTTTAAAGTAAAGACTTTAAAGGACCTTTTCCTTCAAGAGTACTGCAATTTTCCTTTATTAAGACTTGGGAAAAGCAAAAGTATCAGATATCTCCTTTTCTGAACAATTTGTGCCAGACATGAGTCAATTGAGCTTGTAAAGAGATCCCATGGTTGTGCTGACACATACACAGAAAAATGTGAGAGAGGCGGTAAATTTGAGCGCTACTGTAAATATACTGTCCTCGGTGACAGTACAGCTCACATATAATATCAGAGATGTCTGGAATTGTCCCGTAAAAACAAAATGCTCTATATTCTGTAGATTTGTTATAGATTTTATCTCCAAATGTGTCAGTTAGCTTCCAGTATTTACTGTGTGTGTGCTCACAGGTTTTGGCCACTGAGGTCAGCGGTAAGTTGTTCCATGTGTCCCTCTGACAGTAATCTAAAAGTCTTCTGTCATACTGCAGACCTCCTGCAAAATTCTCCAGATTTCTGTGCATTTGTCTCCACCTATTTAGAGGTAATTTCTGTTAAAAGTACTCATTGCCCTCAGACAAGTTTCATATAAGTATTTACAATTTGCATCAAGTCCTCTTGAAATACAGTATCGACTATACAATACTGTACAAAAGTTTAGTGTTAGTAAGTTTTTTTTAATGTTTTGAAAAGTTTTTCTCACCAAGGCTGCATTTTTTCAAACACAAATGCACTATATAAAAACTGTAATATTGTGAAATAATATTAAAATTAAAAACTGTTATCTGTTTTAATAATTTTAAAAATGTAATTTATTCCTGTGATGGTAAAGGTAAAGTTTCAGCAGTCCTTACTCCAGTTTTCAGTGTCACAAAATGATCCAAAATGTTTCCAATATGCTGATCAAGAAATATTTTATGTTGAAAAGAGTTGTGCAGCTTCATATTTTCTGTGGAAACCATGATGCATATTTCTCAGGATTATTGCATGAATAGAAAGTTAAAAAGAACAGCATGTATTTGAAATGTAAATCTTTTTTTTTTTAACAAAGTAGAAGTCTTTACTATCACTTTGATCAATTTAATGCATCCTTATTGCTGCATAAAAGCATTAATTTTAAAGAAAAAACTTACTGACCTATAGAAACCAATGAGATAGTAAGATAAAATGGAGAGCAAATTGAGACTTTTGTTGTTTTCCTAAGAAAAATAGTCAAGATACAATTTTAATTGTCAAGACTTTAGTTTTGCAATCAAAGTATGTGGTACTGCAGTTAATGTTTGAAAATCAAAATCAGTTTGTCTACAGAATGTGAATTGATTGAGTAAATCTGTAAAGCTCATAGTATTATCTAAAGTGATAATTCACAAAACACATTTACAGTACTGCACTTTTCATTATAGAATGAGATTGTACCAAATAAAATGCATCCATTTATTGTAATTCTCAAATGCATTTTTTTTCCCTTGTAAATAAATTATAAAAATATATATTAAATGATCTCCTCTCAACTGTTTGCCAAGGTGGTTCATTCACATGTTCATGGCTGATTTGAAAAACCCAAATGTTCCAGGAACATGTCAGAAATCTCTGTCACTGTGGGACATCCTTAGACAAAGAAGAGAGAACACCAGAAAAAAAGAGAGAATTGTAATTCCAGGGTTGGCAGGAGCAGCTGCATCTCGAAGGTGCCGTGAAATTATTTGGTTACCTCACCGTGGCTCGCACACAAAGGGACTTATGTCATAGTAAAATACTGTAGCGAGGCGTTTAAGTCTTTACAGCTTGTTGGAGGAGTAAGGCCATTATCAGTTTTTTGGGTGGTGTCGCCACACAATTCACACAGGTCATCTATCACTGTGAGCTTCCTCTCGGGGGTCATGTGCTTAAACAGACGTACTGTATATGAAAGATGTTTGGTGTGTGTGATCCACTCTTTAGAAATTCTTCAGAATGTCACAAAGAGATCATTTAGACATCTTGTGTTGAAATTATTTGGAGAGTTATTGTAAATAAAGAAGTTGTTGTCTCCAACTTCTTTCCTGAGAAAGAAGGAAAAATACATGGACAGAAATGGAGCTGGGGCCATTTTCCACAATCCACTGCGAATTTGACTGCATAATATATTCTGATATGAAACAGACACTTCTTACAATCCAGTCAGTTCCTGTTGGATAAAATCAAGTCTTTTTCTTGTTGAATATCCTTTTTTATGCCAATTTATGTTGACTTGAATCAAAAAGTCTTTTTAGAGATTATTTTTAGAGGCCAGATCTACTAAACAGGGCAAATTAGCGTTAGAGCACAATTCCAAAACAGTGCAGAAATTTCTGCGTGTGATTTACTGACAACGCGCAAATTAAAGAACACAGACGCAACATCTCATTTCCATAATGATCAGCGCAATCTACCAAGAGCAGCGCAAATTACTGCCTGCTTTAAGGCATGCTTTTTTTGGACGTTAAATAATGGCGCAAATACCAGTAATTTAACATTAGTAAATTACATTTTCTTGATTCATTTTAATACTCTCCACCCATAAATTTTGCGTCTGAAAGGGAGACTCCAACAAATGCATATTCAATAAGGTCAGGCATAAAAATATCTGTGTCCACGCCTTTTCGCTAATTCTTCACTGCGCGTCTTTACTAAATCCTGACAGTAACGGCAAAAGATGGTTTACGCTGGTGCAAGCTGCTAGTGAATCTGGTCCTAAATCCGAAGAACTAGTGTTTATTAGAAAGGTCTATCATTCTATTCTTTTCACAAGTGATTTTTAAAATAATACATTTAATCCTAATGATGACTCCTCCCAGATAATCATAACTCCACAAGGCATGTGTTATGTGTCAAGTGTCACAGACGTGTTTAACCTAAATTTTCCCAGAGTGCTCAGAAATGGGTTTCTGTGGTTATGTCTGACACACCCTATTTCACATGTGGGTTCCAGATGTAGCAGTGCAGGACTGGTGTGGCCTGGCACGTGTGTGTGTACTCAAGGGTGGATGCCTCAAAACACCTTTCCTTGTGTCTCCGTGTATAATGTAACTGGGAAATGCTGAAAGAAGATCCTCAACAACAAATACCTCTTATTAAATGCTCTGAGCATTCCTTCACGCTGACCGAGGTCAACAGATGGAGCCAGGGCTTTTGATGAACACACTTTGTGTATAAACCTAGACTGCAGGACACTTTCTTTCCAAGTATTTGAGGATCTTCATCTGCCAGTAATCTTAAGCAATAATTTCTCAATTTTCTTGTTCTCTCATTCCTTTTCTACTTCTGCCAAATGAAGCAACATCATCTTCTGAATTAAGACTTGTGGTTGGCGCCAGATACCTCACGTCACTGTTTTCCATGTCCGCTTGTCTTGCTTGGTTTTGAGTAGTGCCTTGTACAAGCAGGCTGGCTGTGGTTGTGCTTGTGGTCATGTTTTAAGTACCACTGAAAGGCAGCTGTGGGGCAGTTCCTTCAGTTTGACTTGCAACAGAGATGGAAATATAAAGGCTTTGTTTCAACCCCTAGTGAGTTGCCTATCTAGACAGCATTGTTGGACAATAGTCATATTCCCACAAATACTATTCCCAAACACTGCTGGCAAAGTTATGCTGTCTTATAAGATTGCCCTCATTATGATCAAAAACAGCATTGTGTGTATCATTCAAGGGCAAGGCAATCCCGCAATGCACTGCAACGTGATCAAATAGGAATGCCAAGTTTCTAAAGATTCTGAGTGCTAAACGTTCTAAAGATTCTGTTAAAGACTGTAAAGATTCTGAATGCTAAATATTTTATTTTAAAGATTCTATAAGATTCTGAATGCTAAGGATTCTAAAGAATCTGAATTGGAATGCTAAAGATTCAGATGATTCCAAATGTTTAAGATACTGTGTTAAAGATTCCGAATGCAAAGGATTTAGATTTTATAGTTTCAAAAGATTTGGAATGCTAAAGATTCAGATGATTCCAAATGTTTAAGATTCTGTGTTAAAGATTCTGAATGCTAAAGATTTAGATACAACCCGAATTCCAGAAATGTTGGGACGTTTTTTAAATTTGAATAAAATGAGAACACAGAGAACATAACAAATGTTTTAATGGAGAAATTTTACACTTATCCACTAAATGAGATCATTCCAAATTTGATGTCTGCTACAGGTCTCCAAAAAGTTGGAACAGGGGCAACAAAGGGCTGAAAAAGGAAGAAATTTTGAAAATATTCAGCTGGGAGAACATCTAGCAACTAATTAAGTTAATTGACATCAGGTCTGTAACATGTTTAGCAATAAAAAGGATGTCTTAGAGAGGCAGAGTCTCTGAGAAGTAAAGATGGGCTGAGGCTCTCCAATCTGTGAAAGAGTGTGTAAAAAGATTGTGGAATACTTTAAAAACAACATTCCTCAACGTCAAATTGAAAAGGCTTTGCAAATCTCATCATCTACAGTGCATAACATCATCAAAAAATTCAGAGAAACTGGAGAAATCTCTGTGCGTAAGGGACAAGGCCGAAGACCTTTGCTGTATGCCCGTGGTCTTCGGGCCCTCAGACGACACTGCATCACTCATCAGCATGATTCTGTCATTGACATTACTAAATGGGCCCAGAAATACTTCCAGAAACCTTAGTTGGTAAACACAATCTGCCGTGCCATCTGCAGATGCCATCTAAAGCTCTATCATGCAAAAAGGAAGGCATTTGTGAACATGGTCCAGAAGTGCCGTCATGTCCTGTGGGCCAAGGCTCATTTTAAATGGACTGTTTCAAAGTGGAAAAGTGTTCTTTGGTCAGACGAGTCCAAATTTGACATTTTTGTTGGAAATCACGGACGCCGTTTACCTCTGGGCTAAAGGGGAGGGAGACCTTCCAGCGTGTTATTAGCGTTCAGTTCAAAAGCCAGCATCTCTAATGGTTTGGGGGTGCATAAGTGCATACAATATGGGCAGCTTGCATGTTTTGGAAAGCACTATGAATGCTGAAAAGTATATAAAGGTTTTAGAGCAACATATGCTCCCCTCCAGATGATGTCAGGGTAGGCCTTCCACATACTGCAGCTATTACAACAGCATGGCTTCGTAGTAGAAGTTCTGGGTGCTGAATTAGCCTGCCTGCAGTCCAGATCTTTCACCTATAGAGAACATTTGGCGCTTCATTAAACGAAAAATATGTCAAAGACGACCAAGAAACTCATAACCTCGATGCCCAGACATCTACAAACTGTTTTGAAAAGAAGATGAGATGCTACACCATGGTAAACATGACCCCATCCCAACTATTTTGAGACCTGTAGCAGGCATCAAATTTGAAAGGAGCTCATTTTGTGCATAAACTTAAAATTTCTCAGTTTAAACATTTATGTTATGTTATCTATGTTCTATTGTCAATAAAATATTGGCTCCTTTGATTTGAAATTCTTTCAGTTTTCATTTTATTCAAATAAAAAAAAAAATGTCCCAATATTTATGGAATTTGGGTTGTAATTCCAAATATTTAAGATTCTATATGCACAAAAATCATATTTGGACTGACAGTCTGAACAAGGCTTATGTTAAAGATTCTGAATGCTAAAGATTTTATTTCAAAGATTCAATAAGATTCTGAATGCTAATTATTCTAAAGAATCAGAATTTTATAGATTCTAAAGATTCTGAATGCTAAAGATTCAGATGATTCCAAATGTTTAAGATTCTATATGCACAAAAATAGGATGTGGTCTGACAGTCTAAATTCTAAAGACACATTTAGAATGTTTAACATTTACAATCTTCTGCATTTATAAGTTTTTTAATCTTTAATATACTGTCATGAGCATTTAGAATCATTAACAGAGAATCTTTTGCATTCAGAATCTTTAAAATCTTTAGCATTTTAGAATCTTTAGCACAATCTTTAGAATCTCTGAATGTTAACAATTATGCATGCTAAAGATTCTTAATATTAAATATTTTAAAAATACTATTTAGTAGCCATCTGACGTCCATCTAATTAGCAATCACATGGAATTCAACAAAGTTTTACAAATGTACATGATTTTAAATTTAGTCAGGAGGTTCCATTTGAGTATAGCTGAAGAGGCAGTGCAGTGACATAAGTGAAGATGCTTCACTGATGAATAAAGATTTAAAGAAAGTGAAAAGAAGAGGTTCTGTGCTTCTTTTTGTCAGTCACTTTATTTTGGACAACCAGACAGCTAACCTCTCAAACTCTCCACATCACACTGGACCAAGTGTTTTGATCTTATTACCCAAGATTCTCATTCTGTAGAAAAGTCGGATGTCTCTTGCAGCATGAATGCACTTCAGGGTTTTCAACTCTTAAGAACACACCTCTGATCCTCTTACAGACTCCTCAGAGAATCTCGCCTTTTCAGATTTTCTTTATGTCCTGCTATCAAAAAGAGAAAGAAAAATAAAGAAAAATCACAGCCAAACTACAGAGAGAGGAGATCTATAGATCTATCCTTCCTTTCATCACGGGCCCATGCAAGCACGTGTTATGCATTTGAAGAAAGCAGAGGTTGTTGTTTTCTGTCTTGCTGGGAGTTCGTTTCAGGGTTTGGCCTTCGGAGGCTAAGGAAGCAGTGGGAGCCTGACTAGACTGTTATGCCGGAGGGATTCTCGCAGTGGAGCGCCTGTTGGTGCGGACTGTAGACGGTGCACAGCTGATCTAGGAAGAGTCAGGGGCTTTGGATGAAATGAGCATCTGAAGGTTTTCTGCGGGTAGCGAGGATTAATTAAAGGAAGACATGGTGCATGCTTTCTGTATACTGCCAAAGATTCTAAGTTCTGAATATGTTTTAAATGATAAAGATTATTATATAAAACATATTCTGAATTCTATAGATTATGTATGTTAAAGATTCAAAAGATTCCAATGCAAAAGACTCTAAATGTTAAGATTAAAAAAGACTGTGCTATAAAAAAAGATAATGTTAAGATTATGAATGCTACAGATTCTAAATGTTAAAGGTTAAAAAAAATCTATGTAAAGATG
Organism: Acrossocheilus fasciatus; assembly: GCA_036784905.1. Taxonomy (NCBI): domain Eukaryota; kingdom Metazoa; phylum Chordata; class Actinopteri; order Cypriniformes; family Cyprinidae; genus Acrossocheilus; species Acrossocheilus fasciatus. The sequence continues at coordinate 25,077,332 of CM071948.1, read as the reverse complement.
CTGAATGCTATAGATCTGAAATATTAAAGATTCAACAGGTTCTAAAGCTAAATGCTGTAGAATCAAAATCTTAAACTTTCAAACAATTCTAATGCCAAATATTCCAAATGTAGATACTAATGCTAAAGCTTCTAAAGATTATGAATGCTATAGATTCTAAATGTTAAAAAGGATTCTAATGCTAAAGATTCTAAAGATTACATTATAAATGCTATAGATTTGAAATATTAAACATTCAAAAGATTCCAATTACAAATATTGACAAATGAAGGTTCTAAAAATTGTGAATGTTATAGATTTGATAAATGATAAATATTTAAAGAATAAAAATTATAATACTAAAGATTTGAAATATAATGAATGCTTTGGATTGTAAATGCTAAAGATTAGAAAGATTCTAATACTAAAATTTCTAAATACTAAATTTTTGAAAGAGTCTAATGCTAAAGATTCTAAATGTTAAGATTAAAAATGCTTGACGATTCTAAAGATGATACATTTTAAAGATTTTAAATGTTAAAGACTGGACTGAGACAGGATCAGAACTGATGGATCTTTATTTGTGGGATGAGAGCAGGTGGGTAGAGTGATGATCTCTTTATCAGTCTTCATCAGATGATGAGCTTGTTTTCTGCTCGACTGAGTGACTAGTGTCCTGTGGGAAGAGGAGAAATGAAGCTGGGCTGATTGTCACAGTTTCTGTCTCTCACCCCCCATTTTTGTGTAGTATTTTCCAACAGACAGTTTGTTCTTTTCATTATCTCAATATATATATATATATATATATATATATATATATATATATATATATATATATATATATATATATATATATATATATATATATATTTATTCTCGTGTGGAGTATTTGCTTGTGTATCAGTTTGATTGTATTTAATAGTGTCTTTATCTTTTATCTTTTTTTTTTGCAAGGAGAGTGCATCCATCAACTTTTTTTCAGAGCTGGACTTTGACTATCAGTTTATACAGCTTATAAATCTGAGACTACTATGGAATTAATACAATGAAATAAGGGAATATTGAATTAACAATCTCAACGGGTTGACTTTTTTCCCCCATGGGACAAATGATTCCCTTCACCAGACCCACCTGTCTCAAGACTCTGTCAACCCATCCCCTTGACCCCCTAACAAATACCTGCTTTCACATTCTGCATCCTATCTTTCCTCTAAGTGTCCAATGAGAGAGCAGGAGACAGAGAACAAGAGCTACAAAAGAGGAAGAAATAGGAGGATAGGGAGTGAAGGGGAGAAAATGAGGGTGGAAAAGAGGGTGTCTTTGTATAACAGTTGACAGAACATCCTTGGTCTTCCATGATAAAAATCAGCCAAATCCAGCTCTCGTTACAGGAAGTAGATTCCAACTGAAGAGTAGAGTTACTGAACAAAAACATCTGATTTGTGAGAAAGAGGAAATTGTACAATTCTTTTAAAGAACAATATTTAAGGTTCTTGTGTTGGAGGCCCGAAACAAGGTATATGGAAATCAGAGGTTGTGTTAGACTTTAACATTATCCGTCATTTTGATGGACAGGGTCGTAAAAATTCCGTCATAACTAAAATGACGGGTAATAATAGATTTTCATATTTTAATTATGATAACACATTTAATTGCTTGTATTTTTGTTCACATTTTCATTTTTAATAATGAATCTACAGGACGAGCATAGGCTTAGGCATTTATTTATTTATGATGAGAACAGATAAACAGAGACTGTGCATTGTCGTAGCTTCATAAAACAACTGATGTCACATGGACTATTTTAACCATGTCCTATACCTTTCTGGGCCTTGAACGTCTCAGTTGTGTATCTGTGGGGTCAGAAAGCTCTCTGATTTCATCAAATGTCTTAATTTGTCTTCCAAAGGGTGATTAATTAATGACAGAATTTTCATTTTTGGGTGAACTATCCCTTTTATAACAACATGGTATGTCAGACCACAATTCCTAAAAGAAAGTGTTGCATTCTTAGTGTTACTGCAAGGGACATTATCACTGATATTAGCATAAACTCTTTTTCTATGACTAGTTTTCTGATTTAAGTCCACTACTAGCATGGTTGGACAACAGTTTGAAGCTTAAGATTGCTAAAGCATGCATTTAACCAGTGTTTGGTAAAGTTACTTTTAAAAGTAATGCATTACAATAATGCGTTACTCCATAAAAAAGTAACTAATTACGCTACTTAGTTACTTTTTATGGAAAGTAATGCATTACGTTACTTTTGCATTACTTTCGCGTTACTTTTTAAATATGAGCAGGGCTTGATTGTTTTTAATATAATAAGTTCTATTGTAGCAAATGTAAAGCCCTTTCACACCAAAAAGTGTAATGAACAAACCTCAGGCTGCAAAAGTAAATTCACGTCTGTACAGTAGAACGCAGGAGAAGGTTCAACACTCTCCTCTGTACTTCCAATTTCTCCCAACATGGGGACAGGAGAACTGTCAGTCAATAAATGGGGAAAAGAGTAACTCAGATATTTTCTTGTAAATTAAAAAGTAATGCATTACTTTACTAGTTACTTGAAAAAAGTAATCTGATTACGTAACTCACATTACTTATAATGTGTTACCCCCAACACTGCATTTAACCACACAGACATGTGAAGCTAACTGTAGCTCCATGTTAGCTTAAGTGTATAAAGTATGTTTCTATTCAAAAATATTTTTTACCCTGTATATTTATTGAGCCTCTGATTTATCTCTTTTATTCACTCCTGCAGTAAGCATTAGAGAACTCATGACCTTGACAGTCCATTTGTACCAAGCTGTGGCTCTGATGGCTCAAACATCATCTCCTTTCATCCGTAGGTCCCCAAGTCACCATGATGAGAGAGACAGGCATATGGACAGAAACAGGAAGAACATAATGTGAGGATAGAGTATGAGTGAAAGGATGATGATGGATCAATGCCATTCTATGTCAATGGTCTTGTCCCAAACGAGCCCTGTTCCCTGTCAGCCTGCATAGGGAGTTAACATAGGAGGCATGAAAGGCCAAGAGAGATCAGGAGACAGGAAATAAGCAAGGGAAAGGGGCACCCTTTTGAAGACCTCCACCCTTTTACCTCTGACATTCTCCAAGCAGGTTTGGCTTAAAGATCACTTAACCTGCTGAAAAAAGCCCTAGCTATGGCCGCTGACAAAGCAACAATCATTTGCAATGATGTCGAGTGATGTGGTTTAGCACAGAGAGCTGGCGTCTGTCAATGAGAAGGTTTCCTGATGCTTGACACTGAAAATTCCCAGTGTACCGCACTATTGACTGATTTCCCACATTCACAGAGTCAACATTGACAGAACCAAGATTGCTGTAGGATATACAGGCTGAAGGAATGAGAAATATACATACCTAATCAAGCAAATCAACCTTTAGGTATAAGTAAACAAGCCCTGGAACAGGAGAGTTTAGTTGAGGCAGGTTAAACAAATCATCTTTGAACCTACTACTCTTCGTCTACAACATCTGGACCTTCTGAGTTGCTCTGTGATTCAACTTTGACTAGTTTTACAAAAGCCAAATTTTCAACTATATTGTTCACAAAGCAAAAAACATGGCACTAATTTGTTTAACTCATAAAGGGGGATTTGCTGAAACAGTAAGTCGAGTAATTAGAAGTCTATTGAATTGCATTTGTGGTTGGCCAGAGTCAGCTTTATCTGAAGTCATTTGTTGTTGTAGTATCACTAATGGTCTTCAACTACTGTCAAAATTAGTGTAGTTAGATTTTTTTTGTGTGTGTGAAACTGGGTATTTAAGCATATGTAATGGGTTAAAGAAAGATGACATTCAATTGGAGGTATGTAACCTGATTCGGTTTTCTGAGAACATTTGCCACGCTTGTGTGGTTTTTATTGAAGAAGGGCACAGTATAAGTCCCAGCCAGCTATAAAGCTAGTTTGTATTGGCCGACAGTTGAGTATATGCATTTCCTCAGTTCTCTCACAAAGGGCATATACGATACACACCAGTGCATGCTAACAATGACATTTATACATTGCATGGCTAATAAACAATTATTTGTTGTTAGAGTCTTGTCAGTTCAATTTGATAGTGTGATATGTTATATCCGTGTGACTACACAACAGTATATTTCTTAGTAAGATAATGAATATTTCATTTTTAATTTAATTTTATATTCTATTTAGAATTTTCCATATTTTTATATCTACATTTATCTTTGATTGATGATTGATTTTTAGAGAGTGGACGGAGTATCACATTTGCAAACTCTTGTGTTTCCCCTTTATATCTTTTCAGCACGCCATCCCTAATGAAATCAATGAATTTGCAGTGTTCTCTGACACAGCATAAACTCTGGTGTAGGCACCCTAGTAATCCATTTGAGATTAGACACAGCTATAAATCACCATTAATAAGTTTAATAAACCAACAACTTAACGCTCTCCCGTCTCCTAATTAAGACAAAATGTTCCCACCGTTACCTGAGCCATTAATTATGACAAGAAGTCAACCACAGCCTGTAAAAGCATGGCAGTCAGGACAGTGACAAGAGAGCACACTTCGTATAGTTCGTAACTTTGTGTGTGTGTTGGGGAGCCCATAATTTATGATATAAATTGAGGCATGGCGCCCCATCTTTCTTCAGAGTTGGCTTCCTCTCAAGCTTGGCTGTTTTATATGCTGAGGAGGGGGGCACAGGGCCAGGCGCTCTTCACCGTGGGAAAGAAGAGTGGTCGTCAGGCCGCGGTAGAGTTTTTTAACGGTGCATTGTTGAGGAGAGCATGAGGTGGCGAGCACTGGGGCCCAGGAGGCCCTTTCTCATTTGTAACCTGAGTTGATTTGGTCATTAAAGTGGGCCCCGTTCAAACCTGGCTTGGTTATAGTATCTCTCAGACTTATTAGGACCCTATGATTTCCCGACACGTAAAACTCCAGTACTAAAAATGGAATTTACTATGTGATGTGGACTGTCGCAGAATTTGGGAAAGTACAGTTAATTTTGGATAGTAGGCTATGCTCATCGTTTAGTGACCTGGTGTGACCTTGGTGGCTGTCCAAGACATGAGCCCAGGGTTTTGATTGTTTAAGCAGATAATGACTAGTTCGGGACTAGTTCAGTCCCTCAACGCTAATTACTCTGTAATCAAACTTTCCCTTGCAAAACAAGTATTGTGGAAATACCATGCTTCAGTCCACATTTACATGTTACTCCAGGCATATTATGAAAAATGAAACTATGATTTTTACCATCCCTGCACAAACCACCTTAGGCTGGTTTTGGCTAGTTAGCATTGATGAAAAAAGAATAAAATGGAAACATTTGTACTATAGCCGAGCCTGGTCAGTCTCTAGGAGAACAGAATTAAAGTCATGCATTATTTCATTCAGTTAATGTCAACTGGGTTTAAGCTCACACAAAGACGAACAATTAGCATGATAGCTTGAGTATGATAAATGTTGCCCCGCATTGTCTCACAAGTTCATTGCTATGGAAACCATCAATAATTACAGCTGTCCGGGAGAAACAAAGCCTTAATTAAGCAGATGATTGAAAACAAGAGCCTATCTCTCCATTCCATTACAAAGCTCTTCTCCTCGAGTTAACCAAATATTTTGTTAGCAATCATGTGGGTTCTGTGATTTTTCAATGGTGGGGAGAAAGGGATTATGTATCCTCTTAATCAATGCTACTGAAAATCTCTCTATTTTCTCCAGTCATAAGAGGCTAATTTAAAACCACAGTTTTCCTATATAATAATTTGGTTTGGCTGGAATAGATAGCTTGAAGCAGCACATGATGGGAAAAATTAATTGTTCCCATATTTCACTAGTTCTTCCTCTGATACTTTGACATGTCATTCTGAGATTGTATGAAGCGTTTCTTTATAAAATGTTATCCTTAGCATGACGGTTTCTATCTATCTATCTATCTATCTATCTATCTATCTATCTATCTATCTATCTATCTATCTATCTATCTATCTATCTATCTATCTATCTATCTATCTATCTATCACCATGTATATTAATTGTCAGAGACATGGAAAAGCTGAGCTGAGCTTAAAGTGAAGAACACAATTGTATCATGATTAAAGTAGGCATAACACAAAGACAACAGTAAGTTATTACAAGGATTTATGTGTCTCTTAGTGTTTGTAAAGTGATATAAGTTAGTTGTTTCTATGTTGACTTTTGAGAATTGCTCATGCACAGAAACACACACACACACACACACACACACACACACACACACACACACACACACACACACACACACACACACACACACACACACACACACACACACACACACGTTGGTTTTACTATACTTGTGAGGACTTTCATAGACTTCTATTGTTTTCATACTGACCTAACAATATTTTCTATTGCCCTACACCAACCCTACCCCTAAACCTACCCCTTACAGAAACCAGGTTTGCTATCCTTGTGGGGACTTTCCATAGGCATAATGGTTTTTATACTGTACTTACTGTATGTAATATTGTCCTATACACCAACCCATACACCTAAACCTACCCCTTACAGGACACTTTCTGCATTTTTACTTTCTCCAAAAAACTCACTCTGTATGATTTTTAAGCTTGTTTCCTCATGGGGACCTAAAAAATGTCCCCATAAGGTCAACGTTTACTGGTTTTACTATCCTTGTGGGGACATTTGGTCCCCTCAATGTAGCATAAACAAGGACACACACACACACACACACACACACACACACACACACACACACACACACACACACACACACACACACACACGTTGGTTTTACTATACTTGTGAGGACTTTCATAGACTTCTATTGTTTTCATACTGACCTAACAATATTTTCTATTGCCCTACACCAACCCTACCCCTAAACCTACCCCTTACAGAAACCTTTTTGCATTTTTACATTTTGAGATAAACTTCATTCAGAAATTTTAATAATTTATTTCTCTTGTGAGGACCGGCCAAATGTCCTCACAAGTCAAAAATGTCAAGTTTTACTATCCTTGTGGGGACATCTGGTCCTCACAAGTATAGCAAAACACGCCCACTTACTTATAGCAGAGGTGGAGACAGATGCAGGAACAGTTGCAGTCTCGGGATCATCAGCTGTGACTGTACAGCTGTGTTTGATGTGTGGCCCTGGAAAGAAACACACACATACACACCTGCTTACACAGCATCTTATGAGAGACCACCTCGTTTCTGCATTGCTCTGTGTCTAATGCATTTGTTTATGAAGGGATTTAGAAGGAGGCCAAACTTCACAGTAGGCTATGGTAGCAGGTGGTTTTGGTTGTTTAGGCCAGATTACATATTTCTCATCCTTCCACCAACCATAACATCTATTAGGGTGGCATGGTACATGTATTCGTACCGAACCGTCACGGTACGGGCGTCTCAGTTCGGTGCATGAGGCCTCACGACGAATACAGGCAATTCACCCCAATCCAGAAAGGGGGCGCCCGCAGTAATACAGCGCTGTTTGATAACCGCCAGCAGAAGAACAGCGAATGCCATGAGCTGCGCACTTGAAAACAAATCCCCCGAGACAGTGACTGTGCTGATTCTGAACGCGTCTCTCACGTTGACTGACAACGGAGTAACTGTTTGCGAAATGGAGCTTTGTGCTCGAGTATCCTAACGTTACCTCTCTCGTTTGGCACAAATACAAATATTGCATAATATTTCCACATTTGCATGTAACGTATCTGAATGCGAAACTATAATTTATTATGTAAATGATAGGCTTTGTACTTCAGTCGCGTTCCAACGGTGACACAGATGCGCGCGCGCAGATGTTTGGCTCAATGAATTTTATTTTGATAAAGTACCAACTGCATTGTCAAGTTAGCAATGCTGGAACTGATGTGTTTTGTGTGTGTGTGTGTGTGTGTGTGTGTGTGTGTGCGTGAGCGCTCCGGCGCGATCACTTCAACTGTTTCCTTATACCAGCAGAATCAACTTTAAACACATATTGTCTTATTAATAATCACTGTATAAAGGTCTGCTTTTATTTGTGTACACTCACAATGAAAACAAAACAGATTATATATATATAACATAATAATATTTAGTATTTTCACATCTAGACGGAAAAAAAATTGTAATTTGCACTACTGTCTGTTCAAAATAAATGAAAAGAAACTGAGCATAGTAGATCCCCCCCCCCCCCCCTTGTACCGAAATCGTACCGAACCGTGACCCCCAAACCGAGGTACGTACCGAACCGTTTTTACCCTGTCAAAATGAGCTCTGTTTTCAGCCGTTTTTTGGTCCATGTTGTTTTAAATGCTAATGACTCTGCTGACCCTGCCCCTCTCTTCCGTGGGGTGACGAACAGTACTGTTTACCATAGACATACATATCTATGCTGTTTACTTTAGCCGCAAAACTGGCTAACTAGCACATTATTAAAAAATGCGATTTGTGATTAATAAAAAAACCCTTATACTTACTTTTTCTGTAGAAGTTGGATCACGACAGAAATATCAGAACAGCCTGATTTGAGAAAGGGGATTTTAAAATAGGGATTTAAAAACAAAATAAACACTGGGTGGATTTTTATCATTATAGAATGGATGTGTACATACACTTCCAACACACATTTATGTTCAATCAACTTGAAAAGTGAATTTTGCATCCAATGACCCCTTTAAGACAGTGTTTCCACTGTGATACTGGAACAGACTGCAGCATTAAAGGGGTCATTGGATGCAAAATTCACTTTACATGTTGTTTGAATGTAAATGTGTGTTGGAAGTGTGTGTAACCATCCACCCTACAATGATAAAAATCCACCCAGTTTTTTTTTTTTTAATCCCTATTTTAAAATCCCTTTTCTCAAATTAGGCTGTTCTGAGATTCCTGGCAGAATGACGTAGTTCTGCACAGGCCACTCCCGCGATAGTTGATTGACAAGGCCATTTTACCTTAGACCCGCCCTGAGTGAGCTGTCCACCATTGTGTCGACTCCGGTTCAGGGGAAGACAAGAATGACTCTTAAGCGATTGAGGTGTTTTGTTGTTGGATGTAATAATGAACATAGCAGTCGTCATTTACTCCCAACATCTGAGCTGCTGAAGATGCAGAGGATTAATGTTACTTTCGTTTTTGAAGGGAATGTCAGGCTCCTCCTTCCCTCCGGCTCCACCTGCGTCCTCAGTCGCACCGGCTCCAACGTGGTCTTCCGGATCCCCGCCTCCGCCTCAGTCCCCTGAGCCTTCAGCTCCACCTTGGCCCTCCGGATCCTCAGTTCCGCCCCGGCTCTCTGTCTGCCCCGTTCCACCTGGGTCTCCTTCTCCAGCAGCGCAGTCTCCGTCAGTCGGCCCCCTGGTGTCATCGGCCCATTCTCCACCATGGCTCCTCCCACCGTCGACTCCGCCGTGGGCCGCCATCCTGGCTGGCCTCTGGATAACCACCTGGCTTCTCCTGCTTCAGGCTCCTCCCTGGCTCCTCCCACCCTCCACTCCCCCTTGGACTGAATTTTGGTTTTGCCACGTTCCCATTGCTTGCCCTCCTCTTGCTCCGCGCCCACCTCCAGAACCCCCCTCCCCCCCTCCTCTGTTGGACTGTTTTTTGTCGGTGCGGGGATGCGCCGTTCCGGGAGGGGCGTTATGTCACATGTTTGACCTAGTTTCTTCTGTTCCCCTATTGGTTAATTACATCCTCACCTGTTTCTGTTTCCCCTTTGATTATGTTTATTATTTAAAGCCTGTGTTCTCCCTCCATTCTTTGTCTGCTTTTGAGTTTGCTTTTTGTGTTTTGCTAGTCTTTGCTCCTGGAACTCTACTGTGGATTATTAATAAAAGACTTTCTTTTGTTCTACTCATCGTTGTGCGCCTCTTTAGTGGACACGTAACGTTACACCTTGCTGTCTATGGAGGATGAGAAAGCTCTTGGATTTATAAGACCTAATGTGATTAAACTCCATGACACAATCATATAAGTATTAGTTTCAGTCCGTATTATCTGTTAATTTTAATACACTTTGGCAGTAATAGCCTATCTAATAATTATTTATTTATTTATTTTTTTAATAAATTCTCTTATGCTCACCAATACTGCATTATAAGTAAAAACAGTAATAATGTGAAATTATAATTTAAAGTAAGTGTTATATATTTATAATGTAATTAAGGTCATGACAAAGCTGGGTCTTCAGCAGCATTACTACTATTACTTCTCCATCAACATCTACTTCTTTGTCATCATGTTCTTCGTTGTCTTCTTTTTCATCAACATTTTCTTTATCTTCTTAGTCGTTGCCTTCATTGTTGGCGTTGTCTTCATCTTCGTCATCGTCTTCATCTTCGTCATCACCTTCATCTTATTTTTTAATATGACATGGTCTTATATTACTATACTTTAATTTAGCATTTATGTTTCCACCACTTATTCATCATGTATATTTAATTGGCCACAGTCAATCCAGTGTTTGATCTGTCTTTGATATTGGCTCATACGAGATGAGATCTTGTGTAGTGAATGATAATGAATTTGTCCATCATTATCACAGAGCTTCAGCAATGTTTCTTATCAGTGCTGGATGTCATTCCGAGAGCTTATCGAAATTTCTCACTAATTAAGTCCAGCGGAGGGTTTGATCCGCTCTGAAAGTGCTTGTATTCTCCTGCGGCTCATTGATCATAGTTGTGTTTGTATAATATATTCACTTTGTTCTAGTCAATAACAGCGCCTGCAGAACGGCGTGGGGGATTCAGTACAGAGGAGCTATTGATCACAGACAACGCAGGCGCTAATGAACTTGGCCTAATGACACGAGGGAGATCTGGCAAAGCTAGAGCAGAAAGCACACGGATGATTGCTCATCTCTGTGACCTTGTGCTACTGGGCTAATGGGCCGAAGGTGGGTCAATATATCCATTTGGAATAACAGAGCTGCCCGAATGGGGAAATGGATTTGGATAAAACATATCTGCCAGAATAATGGTAATATACAATTAATATTACAGAGTAATATACAATGAATGGCCAAACATATTTGGAAACCTCTTCGAATTATGTGGTTCAGCTAGACCCCTTAAATCCAGTCAAGACCTTGACTAGTCTGCACAAAGCTAGAACTGAATACCTTTGGGATGAATTGGAATGGCAAAATGAATTGGAATAAGAAATATTTCTAGATCAGGAAATCAGCATATTAAAATTATTTCTGAAGGATCATGTGACACTGAAGACTGGAGTAGCTAATGATGCCAAAAATTCAGCTTTGCCATCACAGGAATAAATTACATTTTAAAATATATTCAAAGAGTTGTTTAAAATAAAAATCTAAATACAGTATATAATTAGTTTTTTTTTTTACTTTTTCTTCTTCTTTTTGGACTAGGGTATCAAAGGCACAAATGAGTGAAATTAGCGAAATTAATGAAAAATAAATACTAAAATGCCTTTGAAACGCATTTATTTCATGCTAAGTATACTAAAAATACATTTATGTACTTAATAAAAATTCCCCTGCAGTTGTACTTTTAGTGCACTAAATGTGGTATACTTAAAGTCTGCTAAATTGGAACAACTAATTTTGTGCTTAATGGACTTTATTTGTGCAGAAGTAGTGCTGAAGTCCAACTAAAGATATACTGAAGTATATTTAACAGTGATAAAGTGAAATTATTGCAATTATACTTCAGGTGCACTTTAAATATCTTGCATTTAAAGACCGATATTATTCAAAAATCAGTACTGACATTAAAACAAATTTTAGGCTTAATATTAAGAAATGTTCATTGTGCACAAGTAGTACTCCAAATAAAGTTTAATTATAATTTTTATATCAGTAAGTCTCGAGCGATATATCAGTAGATAAGTTAATGGATTTGTTAATAGATAACTATATTTAGTATGAAAAAAATGTATTTTAAAAATATATCTCTTTTACTAGTTACATCTATTACAAAAAGTTATTATGACAAAAAAAGCGATTAGCTTTTGAGGGAGTTGTTGCCCACGAAGAGAGTTTCAGTTCAGACACATGCAAGGTATAATTTCAGTGTGGATGCTGCTTTAAGTGCTGATCATGTAGACTGTAGATAGCATGGCGGCTCACTAGGATTTGGAGCAGAGCCATAGAGAAGTGAGAGAGTTTAAACACCTTTATTATCTCACTGATGTCCTTGTTAGCAGAGCTTTGCTCTGTCACATAATGCTGTTGATGGGACAGTTGAAGAATATGAAGGTTGTACGCGATCCACGGGTTGTCATTAATGCAGAGAGACTTGTGCATCGCAGACACTGTGGACATGAGGTGACTGACCCTTTTCAGCCAAAGCGTCATGTTTCTGGGCACACATGCCAGCATTTATTTAGCATCACGCAACAAGTTGTAGTGCAACTCTATCCTGTTACAGACGGAACGCCGCTTATCCAACACACACACACACACACACACACACACACACACACACACACACAGAGAGATACGGACAGTGTGTGAGCCTAGTGACATGAGCACAGTTATATTCTGTTGACCTCTCACTCTATTTCTGTCATTCTCTCTCTTTCTCTTGCATTCTGGGTGTCCTCTGATTCCTCTATTACAGTGTCAAAATGCTGCAGCTCGTGATTCTGGGGCGATGACGGGCTGGGGTCAGATGCGTGAACCAGAAAGGAGATCCTATACCACGTTCCCAGCGCGGCATTCTGGGAATGCCTTGAATATAAGCAAGCCGACGAGGATCCACCCTTATCCATGTCCTCGTGGGCATCCCACCACTGCAGGAACCAGTGGCGTGCACAGACATCCAGAGGGGCAAGGGCTAAGCGACGTTGCTAGGGTACAATCGCGGTCCGGGGGCACATAGACGGTGGCGGAGCTAAAGTTTTATACATGGGGTGGCCAAGGCTAATTCAGGGGGTCCATAGACCATGACAGAAAATCAGTGCATAACTCCAACATGGCATAAAAAAGCATGAATAAACAATTGCTGATTACTTCACATTACCGCACATTAGCTATTCATTCCTACCGTAACTTCAGTGAAACGTATTTATCGTGGAGCAAAAGATCTAACATTAACTTGTAGGATACAGTGAATTTTGTAAATGTTCAGGGAAACAGGACTGCCAGCTTTTGAGTTCAGCCTGGATTGAGAATTATTCAGGAATCATTAACAAGCCTGTGATTAAGTACAAAACCAGTCAAAAGTTTTTGAACAGTAAGGTTTTTAATATTTTCTTTTTTTTTTAAAGAATTCTCTTCTGCTCACCCAAGCCTGCATTTATTTAATCCAAAATACAGCAAAAGCAATAATATTGTAAAATCGGCCTATTTTTGCTATTTAAAAAAACTATGCTTTTTATTTGAATATATTTTAAAATGTAATTTATTCGCTTTCAAAAATGAATTTTTGAGCATTTTTAGCCTACTCCAGTCACACGATCCTTCAGAAATCATTCTAATATTCTAATTTGCTGCTCAAAAAATATTTATTGTTATTATTATGTTGAAAACAGCTGAGTAGAATTTTTTTCAGGTTTCTTTGTTGAATAGAAAGTTCAGAAGAACAGCATTTATCTGAAATAGACATCTTTTGTAACATTATAAATGTCTTTATCATCACTTTTGATCAATTTAAAGCATCCTTGCTAAATAAAAGTATTAATTTATATAATTTCTTCCCCCAAGCCTTTGAACGGTATAGTGCATAATGTTACAAAAAGCTTTTTATTTCAGATAAATGCTGATCTTTGGATCTTTATATTCATTCAAAGAAAAGAAAAAATACTCAACTGTTTTAAATATTTAGAATAATAATAATAATAATAATAATAATAATAATTATTATTATTATAAAATGTTTCTTGAGCAGCAAATCAGCATATTAGAATGATTTCTGAAGACTGAAGTAATGATACTGAAAATTCAGCTGTGAAATCAGAGGAATAAATTACATTTTAAAACATATTCAAATAGAAAGCAGTTATTTTAAATAGTAAAAATATTTAACAATATTACTGCTTTTGCTGTATTTGTGGATCAAATGAATGCAGGCTTGGTGAGCAGAAGAGAATTCTTAAAAAAACAAAAAACATTAAAAATCTTACTGTTTTAGACTGGTAATGTACACTTTATTTTTTCTAAACTATACAGGGAACCCTATTGATAGGGTTAAAAGTACCAATTGGTTTGTATAGTTAGTATAAGTTCATATTAGACCATTTTTTATAATGTTATATCCATACATTTTTATTAATTATAATAAAAAAAATAGCAATTATGAGTAAATATATAAATGTATTTTTTTGCAAAATAGTGTACATTTTTTCTCATTAGTTTATGGACACTGAATGGATTGATCAGATGTAAAATATTCTGGCTCCGCCACTGCACATAGACCGGACCGAAAGGGCACTTTACCGTCGGCGATTAAAGGCTCGAGCCCTCCACTGGCAGGAACCTTATGCCAGACACCCATTCAGAATCACTATTCGTGCATCACACACAAACGTTTACCTACTGTAGCCATATCTATATGAGTGTGTACCAGTCCAAGCTCATTGGCAAACATAACTTGCTTACATGGTGGAGATTTCGTATGAATATGCATGATATATTTTTTAGAAAAAAGCATGAAAATCCACCCTTAACTGCATCATTAAACATAACCATTTATGGAACATAGCTGATTGTATGAAACGTATGAATGAGATTGTACAAATTATTATGAATTAACCATCAATTCGTGAAAATTTAAAATAGATTAGAACTGCCATGAGATTGCATTAGTATGTACTATAGACTTTTGGTTTTGTATGAAGATAATTATAAACCAACATTATTGTTACTTTTAAAAGCAAGATTTTACAATATTGCTTTACTTATGGCATTGTATTGTTTGTTTTTATGTAAAGCAATTTAGCATTTCATTTTCTCTCCGTCAGCTGAAAAGCATTATATTTGGCTTACTAGAAATGTCACTTTTGGAAATGCTCAAATCTACTAATAATAATGTTGTTGTTGTTTACGAAATGCTAAAATCTAATAATAATAATACTATTTATTTATTTATTTATTTATTTATTTATTTATTTGGGACAAATTTTGCCAACAAAATATTGCTAAACAAACCAATACACATGTTGCACCAAAACAGACTGATCTGATTATGAAGATAAGACCAAGTACACTGTTTTCTTTCTTCTTAACTGCGTGGTCATAGAGATTGAAAGGCTGCAGGATGACCTCTGATCTTTCTGAATCTCTGTTACATCCTGGTCCCAGAGCCAAATGGCATTATAGCACTGGACGATTAAAATCAGAATCTGATCTAAGTATCCTATTTTTCCGAAGATGATCACTGATCTTTTTCTGGAACGTTGCGTTGTTTCTTAATAACGTCATTTAAACTGGAAACCAAACTCTTCATTCATCATGACGCTCCACTTCGGCGGCTCTGACATTGAGTAGGAGCGAGAACGCGGCTACATTTACCAGCATGACAGTTCAAATTGGTATGAAAGGGATTTTACTATTGCAAGAGCTCTACCTCATAAAACTGCCAGATATTTCCATTGATGTTTCCATTCCGTGGAGCAGTTCGAGTTAAGAATTGTGTCTCGGTGAAAGATTGGCCGGACGCTGATAAAAGATTATCCGTATGCCGTTTAAAGCATAAATTAACTACAGACAAATGCTTAATGGGGTCGTTTTCTGGACAGCTTCAATAATAATGGGAAACTGGCTGCATATTCTATCCCTCCCTCTAGGAATCTGGACATGGGCTTCTCTCTGGATTCAATCACTGCACAGATTTATCAGGTCAGGGTTATCTTCTCCGCTTGCCATTGGACAAAGAGCAATGGTGGGACTCCGAGTGCTTTCCCCTAAATAGACCAGCGTCCTATAAGTGCTGTTGCTTCAAGCGGAGGGCCAAGTGATTAGATAGGGTGAGGTTTGACAGTGCTCTATGGTGTGATATGATTTCTTTGTGTTGCTTCAATGGGATAGGCTCATACATGCAGGGAATCTAAACACAGATGACCTCATATGTGCAGTAATGATGGGCCGAGAGCGGAGGGCAATCCTGTTTATGTTCAAAAATGGGCCATTTAAGCCTTTGTATTAGTCAGGCATGTGTAGCATATGGGTATGTAGTGTATGTAGGACTTGTATTGGTGTGTGTGGCATCTCACATATCATGTGCTGCTTTATGCAAGGCTTTGTATACATTTAATGAATACACATCAGTTTTACTTAGCTTTTTTAGTCATAATTTTGAGCATTATATCATTGCATTATTTATTTTTGGGAATGTATTGACACTCAGACATTTCATGTGTGGCATAAAGGGGTAATTCAGTCCAAAATGACAAGCCTATAATCATTTATTTAGTTAGTTCATGTTGTTCCAGGTCCGCATGCATTTCTGTATTTCTATGCAATCGTTTTTGATCATACAGTGAAAGTCAGTTGAGTCAGAAATATCATTGAATCCTGTTGACTTTTATTTTGTGGACACACACTGAGGAAGTGTGCATAATCTCCTATACTAAGTAATTTAATATATTGAAACAGCGTTGCAAACAGCGTTGTGGACAAACACTGAGACATTTTTTAAAATATACTACCAGTCATTTTTTTTTTTTTTTTAATTATTAGGATTTATTTAGTGTTTTTTAAAAGAAGTCCACCAATGCTACATTTATTTGATCAAAAATACAGTAAAAACAGTAATATTGTGCAATATTATTACAATTTAAAATAATCAGCAAATTAAAATGACTTCTGAAGGATCATGTGACACTGAAGGCTGGAGTAATGACTGCTGACAATTCAGCTTTGCGTCACAGGAATATTTCACAATTTTAATGTTTGATGAATCAAATGAAAGCAGCCTTGGTGAGCATAAGAGGCTTTAAAAAAAAAAAAAAAAAAAATTATATATATATATATATATATATATATATATATATATATATATATATATATATATATATATATATATATATATATATATATTAGTGGTGGGCCGTTATCGGCGTTAACGTGCTGCGTTAACGTGAGACTCTTATCGGGCGATAAAAAAAAATATCGCCGTTAATCTATTCTCAAAGTTGGGTTGGGGGCTGGGTCTATACTACGCAAGCTATGATGACTTTCACCTTGATATTTTAGCGCGGATGTATACCTAGCCGAACTGCACTGTAGGGGGCGAGAACGAGTCTTCGCACCTGTGTGTATGTCTACTGGGAAATTACCACATCAAACGTGACGTGCTAACATGGATGCAGCTATGAAGCCGCCGGGTTTGCTTCAGGGAAAATTTATTTTTAAGAAACTTCCGAATGGAAATCGGCAAGTCATTTATGTCTCTACGTTACATGGTCGCGCTCTCTGTATCGCGCGCGCAGCGGAGTTCCGCCCCGGTTCGCACACACACACACAAACAAACAAACAAACAAACAATTTGTAAATATTAAGCCGCAAAACGTCTATTTAAATATGACTTCTGTGTTTATCTCTGTGTTAATGTATGGCGCAGACGCACGGGTTTGTTCACTACTCATACAGAAGCGCGCGTGACGCTTGCGGCGATATTAACGTCTGTCTTCTCACTAAATGAGGACATAAATACATGAACAACATCTCCAGAACTGCTCTGAGAGTCACTTAATGAGCATTCGAGCGTTTCATTTGAGAAAAACTATCCTCACGGCAACCCGTCAAAATAAAAGTTCGGTTTCACTTGAAGATATTGGGCAGAACGTAATAGGCTTACTACTAATAAACTATTAAAACCTTATCTTTAAGGAATAATCATACAATGTCTTCAATGTTATTATCAATATTAAATTCTTGATGACTGCTAGTTGTTTACTACTAGTAGTGAACTTATTCTGATCTACTTAGCAGAATTCAAATGAGCCATTTTAATCTAGATTAATCTAGATTAATTCCAAGATTACAGTGAGATTAATCTAGATTAAAAAATTTTTCGGACAAACACTGCGACTTTTATATATATATATATATATAAGTCGCAGTGTTTGTCCGGTATAGTGTATTATCTGTTGGGTTTCACAGAAAGAAAGAAAAAAACAGACATACAATGAAATTGAATGACATAAGTGTGAGTAAATTATGACAGAATGGTTATATTTGAGTTAACTAAATACATTTCCAGCACTGTATCTGTTCCAAAAATGGCAGTTTGTGTTAAGTGTAAAGTAAGTGTGTCTGCTTTCATTCAGATAAAAGTCTTGAACTTGTTGAAATTTGTAGGAGGATCCTGTCTGTCTCTCCTCACTTTCCCACTGCTGATAAGGTGAAGGTCTTTAGATAGATGACCATTAATCTAGTAGTCTTGTACCTGAATCAGGTGGGCTGCAATCCACACTAATCAGGGTCTGACACACACCAGACTCTCTGGAGCTAATTCACATGGACCAATGGCCATAACTTAATCGATTAGCTTTACAATGTCAAACACAGACAAACCATGTTGACAGTGACATTCACAGAGATAAAAAAAGGTTACACTTTATTTTGATAGTACACTTTAGACATTCTACTAACTATAAGTAAATTTGTAACTACATGTCAACTAATTCTCATTAATTTGCAACTACATATCTACTAACTCTCAGAGTAGACTGTAAGGGTAGGTTTAGGGTTAGTAGAATAAGTTGACATATACTTGCAAAGTTTCTCATAGTCAGTATGTTGTATGTTATTAAGCAGACAGTCTACTAATACTCTAATGACTGATAGTTGACATGTTGTTGCAAAGTTACTTACTGTTAGTAGAATGTCCAAAGTGGAGTATCGAAGTAAAGTGTTACCACAAAAGAAAACAAAAACAAACAAAAAAAACATGCATCACCTATATAGTAAATCATTAACTGTTTATTTATGTATTTGTGTGTGTGTGTGTGTGTGTGTTTTGCAGAAAATGTGATATTGTGTTGTGGGATGTTTCTAAGGCATTGCTCTGTGGTTCCTAAGATGTTCTGAATGATTTTTAGCATGCTGCTATGTAAAAAGTGATAAGTTGACTTAACTTAAAAAAATTGAAGAAACCCATTGCCTTAAAAGTTTTAAGTAAATGACAAAAATAAAAATAAAAAAATAAGTTAAGTGAATTGTCAAGTTCACTTAATAAAAAAAAAAAAAAAAAAATATATATATATATATATATATATATATATATATATATATATATATATATATATATATATATATATTATTTACTTAATCATTTTAAGGCAATTAATTGACTGATGTCATTTGTTTGTGATTCAAAATACACAGCATGTACTTTATGTTTTAGATTCACCAAAAAGAACCAGTCCATAAGAATCATTTGTTTGTGAATCAAAATACACTAGATGTTATCTATGTTTTTGATTCACAGAAAAGAACTGGTTCGTAAGAATCATTTGTTTGTGAATTAAAAAATTATAGATGCTCTGTATGTTTTTGATTCCCAAAAAAGAAACAACCCATAAGAATAATTTGTTTGTAAATCAAAATACACTAAATGTTCTCTGTTTTGATTCACAAAAAAGAACTGGTTCGTAAGAATCATTTGTATTTAAATGAAAATATTGATACTCTGTATGTTTTTGATTCACTAAAAAGGACCAACCCATAAGAATAATTTGTTTGTAAAATGGGGCGTACAATAGATTATATGTAAAATCGTACAATAGATGATATGTAAATAGATTTATTTATTTGTTTTAAATCATCTGCCAAATAAAATCACAAGGCCAATTTGACATAAGAACAGTAGTAATAGTGATGATACCTTCTTGATCATTTGTTTTTAAACACCGAAGCCGGGTGGAGCAGAGTTGCATGACATCCGTAGACACAGCCAACAAGCAATCATCCCATCTTACTCAAATACCCCTATACTCTTCTTAACCACTACAAAGGCTCTTCCCAGAAGGCTTTTGCTTTCTCGTGCGAATAAACAAGAGACGGTGGAGTGCCGTGCCTGGGAGAAAGCGAAGCGAACACAAATGGTAACCTGCACTCCTTTCCCAACACATTGTTTCTTTGCGGATTTACTTTGGTTTTGAAGCCGACAAGATAAGGTGCACAAAGGAAAAAGCGGGTAGCGCCCAAAGGGAGAAATTAAAGGTGAGATTAAGATAAATTAGGGTTGAGGGATATCGCTGACTAATGCGATTCATCTCGAGGGAGGGGGGATACAATCAGAGTCTACCTCAGACATGCTGGTAATTAGGAGAACGGCCAATCTGTAAACACGCATGACCCTGGAGAGAACCACTCACACACGCGAGGCAGAGACCTAAACATAACGTAAGGTTAAGTACTCTCACGGGCCCCTATAGACCTGCTGAGAGACACACACAACATATAGTGCACAGCTTTGCTAATTGTTTGTGTGTGGTTTGTTCCAACCATGAAGTCTAATTGCCTGCATCCAATATACCTTTAGATGTAAGACAGAACAGTTTGAAAACCTGAATCAATTACAAAAGTGACTGATCTGTAATAAGAGTTTATAGGTTCAGTGTTAGCCAAAGGTCCAAATTATTTCATCTCAGATCCAAAGCTGCTTGTTGTCATATGTATTTATTATTAATAAAGAAAATATTAACACCACTGGCAGGAACATTCATTAGTTGGCCCAGATGCCTTTTTCTCTGCATATGATACCATGCTGATAGTTTTAAAGAGAGCTGAAAGTTGAACACACATTATTAAACTTTCATATATTTTTAATCACTGTCTGGTGATGAATCGCAGGTGTTCCAATTTTAAGGAATTCTGTTGAACTTCCATGATTCCATTCTAAGAATAAATGATTTTAGCACTATGAACTCATCTGGCAAGTGTTTCAGTTTATGAGGAACAGAAATCATTTCTGCTCAGTCGAGCTACAATCCTTTTGTATTGTATTGGGTCAAAAAGATAAAATGTGTACACCTTGGTGACCAAGATTATTTCTTTACTTTTCAGATAATTGCTTGTGAATCCCTTATTGAAGCTTTGAGTGTTTTGTTCTGTTTTATGATCTGTACAGGTGATGATGAAAACTGTTATGGCATGTTTTGATAACATTGCCGTACAACTAGTTTCAGGCTGTCATTGTCTATGACGACCAGAGCGTGATGTAATATTATGAGCCAGATGCAGAAGGTTTTCATAGAAAGCAAAATAAGATTAAATGCCTTCAGATTAAAGGAAGAAAGATTGAGTTGACGTAAATTGGAAATAATCTCAGATCTATATACAATCTCAATTTAAATTGGGCTGACTTTAATTTAATCACTGCAGATAGTGCTTAAGGTTATCCTGATATATTTATGAGCTTTTTTTTTTGTATATGGGTTATTTTTAAATTAAGGTAACTTTTAGCCCTTTAGATTCTAAACTGATATTTGTTTAATTATGAATTAATTAATTAATTTTGGTTCATTTCCAAAGAACTCCTGGAATTCCTGGTTTAGCCAAAAAATGAAGAATGATCAGGCCACTTTGCTGATGGTTTTAATAAGTTTCTTCCCTACAAAACGTTTCCATTTGATTTATAAGTAAAATGAGAAAAAGGTTTCTTTTTCAAGATATCAAGTACTAAAAAGTGTCTCTAATTAAAGGATCACCATGTATGTATGTTAAGAAAGGAAAAAGGCACCGATCCACAGAGACTTCTGACGTACAGCTGTTCCCATTGTTATGAGGCTAATATTAAAAGTGAAAACGACCTCTTGCCAGATGTCTTGGCTTGATGGTTGGATGTCTTGGCTTTGGTTTCGGCCACACAAGATGATGCAACAGACGGCTTGATCTTAAATTCTAACCCACTTCAAATGAATTTGTATTGAGCAGCGACTTGACATACAATGGCACTGCATCAGAGACCCTTCACATGACTCCAACTTTAACGACTGTCATTTTTATCAGCGACTGAATAATCCCACCTATCTACATTACAACTAAAACAAGATAAGCCTATAGTAAACGACCACGTAATCAGAGGGGTCACTTACTGGTCATTAATTAAAGCTTATCGTATTTGTCATTTTGGATGGAGTCATGATGTTGAAACGAAGCAGTTTCCTTAAATGGCTCAGATTTATTTTCCTGCTATTGTATTTGGGTTCTTAAACCCACCCCAGGGCCCCTCGTTCCATACCAATAACCCTATAATACACATACATGCATATAAAAACACATAAGTACACGCAAACCAAAAGCAGTTGCACAACCACAAGCCATCTGGGACTCTGCACATCATATGCAGAGCGTTCCAAAATATTCGTGCATAGGTCCACCGCAGAGGGCTGTTGTTTTGGTTGGTGATCAGGAGCGTGGAGGGAAAAGCACAGGCAATGAGCATCCCCCCTAGGATCACGGGAACTCCGAGGGGGTGTTTTAGCCTCGTGGGAGATCTGTGAGGAGTGAGTGACAGCTACCTATTAACTAGTGGCTGTTAAAACCAAGTGGTACCATATTGGATGCTGTTGGTTTTCATAATGCCAAGACACAAAAACATGAGTGGAGATGAGTGGGGTTTGACACTGGAAAACATTGAAATGACTTTAACTCAGAAATTGGTAGTAAATAATTACAAGGACATGGCACGTAACATATTAATTATTAAACATGGAATTTTGAAGAAGAAGAATGACTATAGTATTTTCTTGTTACAAATATTTTAATATTCTTCATTCAAAAATCATTGTTTTTACAGTGTACAAAGTGGTAGAATATAGTTCATTTTTCCTGTTTAGCATGGATGAGGTTATGAGGCAAAAGACTTTCTCTCTGCAGAACATACAACATTCATATCACAGACTGTCACATATCTTTAGTAGCTGCAGCTGCACAGGTATGTCACCTCCTGATTGATAGCTATCTCTGTATTTTTGTCACGCACTTTATTATGAAACTGGGGCCTGAGTCTGATCTGATGAATCTGAAAAATACTCTTTTTAGATTTTACAGTCTGATAGATGTATGCATTATTTTGTAGTCAGCATGTTGAAATGTGCATCATATGCTATGCAAATGTCCCTGTTGTATTTAGTTATATGCTTGATTTGATTCAATCAAATCTGTTTGCTTTTCCTTTCATGTGAACAATTTTTGTAATCTAGTGTTTTTGAAAGAAGTTTCTGATGTTGGATTCATTTATTTAAAAAAAAAGCATGTGTCAATAGCACAATTTATTTAATTTCTTTTGTATTTTGAGTGCTAATTATGTAGAAACTGACTTTGGTGTGCATACACGCACATGTTTGACATGCATATAATATTCAGTTTTTGCATGCATATGATACGCACTTTGTTGGTGTGAATATGATACAAATTTTAGCTTATATATAATATGCATCTAACCCACCCATTGCATATCATATGCATGCCAAAGTCAATTTCTGCTTAATAGTACGCCAAATAGAAAGAAAATCTTGCCATTGAGATGCACTTTAATGAGATCGGGTTAATTCTATCATATATTCATATTATTCATATATTCTATTTGAATATATTTTAAAATGTATTTTATTCTTGTTATGGCAACCTTGAATTTTCAGCATCATTACTCCAGTCACATGATCCTTTAGAAATCATTCTAATTTACTGATTTAGATGGCCTCTCAAGAAACATTTCTTATTATTATCAACGTTGAAAACTGTTTTTGCTGTATTCATTTATTTTTTCCCGGTAGTGTAAGTATGCATACATGTGTGAGTATATGCTCATCTCTATTGATCCGAATATCCTCACCACACTGAATAGAAGATCATCCTGTCTTTGCGGTTTAGCCTCATATAAAACTCAGTTCTCCTGTTCCCTGCATTCACATCCAAACCTTTCATGCCACCCTTGTTTAATCTTTCTACTCCACAAAACCCTCATCCTGACCTGGCTCCCGTTCAAAACGACTCTTAGAGGAGTTTAGCCGAGTCTTTGTTGGCCGCTGTTTCGGACAGGAGCTCCACTAAATCAAACAATGTGCCTTCCTCCTCTCTCCTCAGATGAAGCGTTATGCTTTCCAAAAGAACTGAGCGTTCATTTATATGCCTCGGGCTTAATTCTGTCATTCGTCCTTGTATCCTAATCAGATTCAAGCTTTGTTGTTGGACTGTGAGCCTGCTTCCTTCCAGCTGGTTTTCATTCGCTTGGGCCGTAGAAGCACTAATGTTCCTCTATTGGACAGATTTAAGGGGTAAGGTTAATTGCAACGTGCTATTTTACCAGCCATATCAAATTACTCCAGTAAAACAATTAGTTAAACCTGAAATAGGGAGACATACCATAATTGGCCTTTGCAGAAATGGAAGAAACAAATACTGATCTATTCTCTACAATGCATTGTTTCTTCTTCTTCTCACTCATTCCTGTGCCATTATTATTATTTTGCCAGGCCCTCTTTCGCTCCTTATCTCTCTTTGTAAATTGTTGTCCCACCTCCCCTGCCAATGCACCATCGAGCGTTTGCACATTAATTCTAATAAGGGAGTTTTTGTGTTTACAAATGTTTGGTCTAATACGTAATAAATACATCTTTATATGATTCTTTGTTTTGGTGGAAGCCAGGCACAGGTGGAGGGAAGACGCTTTCAAAACCCCCTCTTAAATGTTTCCGAGAGTTTTGGAAGCCTCTCTGTTTTTAAATAGCAAGAGGAGGGAGATATTTTTGGCGGAATCAAAATATATTCGTAGCAGCAGCAATGAACCGAGACACTGGGATGGTGTTCCTGTCTTCTGAATAACACACACGCCCAGAGACGGTGAAACTTTCAACAAACTGAAACTAACTCTTTAACTGTGTTGTTTAGGAACATTTGGGTAATATGTCACACTCCACATGGAATTAATTTATTAAACACAATGAAAATCCTGTCATCATTTGCTCAACTTTATGACTTTATTTCTACTGTAGAAAGCCAAAAGAGATGTTTTGAATTGTGCTTAGCATACAAGCACATAGTCGCCAGCAGCTTTCAAGGTCCAAAAAAGATACAAATCTGCTTGAATATATCACAAAATTAGTCCATATGACACGTGCATGATATTTTTAGTGCTTCATTTGAGAATTTAAAGGGATAGTTCACCCAAAAATGAGAATTCATTCATTAATTACTACCCCTCATGTCAGCAACGCACTGTGTTCAAGGCCCATAAAAGTATTTAATACATTGTTAAAATAGTCCATGTGACATCAGTGGTTCAACCGTAATGTTATGAAGCTACAAGAATACTTTTTGTGTGCAATGAAAGCAAAAATAACCACTTTATGCAACAATTTGTTCTCTTCTGTGTCAGTCAAGCTCTCGGATTTCATCAAAAAACTCTTCATTTGTGTTCTGTAGAAGAAACAAATGTCTTACGGGTATGGAACAACACGAGAGTGATTAATTCATGACAAAAATGTTTATTTTTGGGTGAACTATCCCTTTAAGCCACCATTGACTGGAAATCCTTTGTTTAGCTTTCAAACCTAGCTCTCAAATCCCATTAGTACTTGTGCATATTCAGACTTGTTGTGCCAGGTTTGATGTCCAAAGCTCCAGTTAACCCCACTGGTTCTCTCATATGTTTAACCAATCAACAGTTAATATTTGGTTAAAAGCTTTTCATTTTGGGGTAAATGAATCCTTTAAAAGTAGCATGTTCTCTGGCTTACTGATATAGGAAACATTTTAGCTTTAGTGTTGTTTCTACAAGGAAATGTTCCCTAAATAGTGATTTTCCCCTTTTGTCTCTCTCTCTTAAATTTATTGCTGTGATAAACAGTTTTCTAGGGCAAACTCTAATATTTTTCAATTCTCAGAATGGTGATATAAAGCAATATACTGTTGCAATACTCTAAAGAAAACAATGTCTCTGCGCAGGATTTAAGTTTTTTAAAAGCTCAGAGGAATTTCTTGGATTCTTGTATGGTCAAAACCCCATTCTCTCTCTTTGATTCATCTTCTCTAATATCCACTTAGAGCATTGGCAATAACAGTTCTCCCTTCACACTTATTTTGCCCTTGTTTTATGAACTGAACTACAAATCTTAAGAAGCTCAAATGGGATTTGTAACATAAGGATTTTTGTGGCTTTTGCTTTGCACATACTAGGGTTTGCTAAGGCACGCATGATCTGATCTGATCTGATAAAGCTTTTCTTGTATTCAGATCAGTTTTCTTACCCAAATCCACTCTATAACCATCTTATATATCTTATATAATCTTTTTTTAGACATAAACCTCACTGTAAAAAATGACTGTGATTTTAACGGTAAAAAACTGTGAAAAAGCTACAGTAAAAAACCTGTTAAATGGTTAACGGTAAGTTCCCCTAATATATACGGTGAAAAACTGTAATAGACACTTCAGACCATTTTATGGTGAAATACCGCTTTTGGAGGTGAAAAAGAATGTAAAATTTACAGGAAAAAAAACGTAAATTGACATTCCCAGAATTCCCTGCGTTGCATTTCAAATTTTGTTTGAATTTTATGTTTTTTCTTTGAAATAACTAGGTTTCTTCTTTCTTCTAATGTTGTTAAATTAATCTTTATTGCATATTTCAGTTTAATGAGTCTCACCATCATGGTGTTTAATGTTTTTGTGAATGATACTGTGCACCTTCTTATTATTTAAAACCTGCTTGTGATGGACTTTGGTTCATCATGTGACTTTCTCATCACCTTCTGCATTTGGTGGTTATCAGTGTATTTCAAAAGGTACAAAACAGATTTCAGTACTTCAATAGGTTGGTATATTAACATTATATCAGTTAATAAAATTACGCTATTTAACTGTAAATTTAAAAGTTAAAACCATAAAAATGTTGCCACCGTATATTTTACGGTAGAATTCTGGCAACCACAGCTGCCGGTTTTTTACCGTAAATTTTACGGCATTTTTTTTACAGTGTGCAGTCAACTTAAACCTGCATGTATAATGTGCTCTCAGAGCAGGCTTAGGAGCAATTCAAAGGACATAGTGCTCAGCTACACACAATTTTAATGTTTGGTTGATGTAAACATGCTAAACTCTTATCTATGATTCCATGAAGAACCTTTACCACCCACTGAATCCATTGCTCAAATGGTTCTTTATAGTGAAAAAAGTGCTTTTTAAAATGACCTTTCAATAAATGGTTTTTTGAGGAATCCGAAATGGTTCTTATATGGCATTGCTGTAAAAAAAATATATATATATTTGGAGCTTTAATTCTGAGTGTACAGTAGATCAGGTGTATTCAATCAAAGCTCTAATGCATAAATGTCCTTCCCAGCAAAGATCTGGACAAGATCTGGCTATTTATATAGACAATATCTACTATTTCTATGTGGAGAATCATATTTGCATACAGTATGGAACAATACATTGAGCGATGGTGAATGGAAATGATTACACCTGTAATTATGTTTTTCTATTCTCTATTCTCTAATGTAATGATCATTTTTTATGGTATAAAGGGTAATTTTTGGCAGTGGTTTTAGGGTGTGACCTCTCCTAATTTTTTTCTACCTTGTTATTGCAAGTCAGGTTTTATAGCAGCCAATATGGAGTACTGCATAGTATTGTGGGATGTGTGTGTGTCTGTGTTTGTGTATGTGTAAATGTGTACGCTGCACATTTCTAAATATGCTAACGGAAGTACAAGCTAGTCTGACAATTTGGGGTAATGTCAGTGTAACTTTAATAAATGAAAATTTATTAGGACTGGGAGTTTGCCGGAGACCCAGGGGTCCTGACACACCATGCACACAGTCAAATAAACACACGGTACTGGAGGAAACCGAGCCAGAACACATCTGTTACCTGTTAAAACCCCTTCACCAGAGCCTGCACTCGAATGCACCACTTAAAGATTCCAGCTCGCACAGACTATGAGAATGTGCAATATTTCACAAAACATTTATTAGTTTTCCACAGACTGTAGGAAAGGATGTACGTTTTTTATCCTAAACATTTTTAATAATTTATTTAATTGATTTTCCATTTATTCCTTTCAGAACATATTTGTGATTGCAGATACAGGAAATAAGAACATTATCTGATTGGCTCATAGTGTGTGTCAATCCCACAAAACATGCCCGACAGCATGCGACCGCCCATTTTTTCAGTGGCTTTGATTCTGTATCCCCCCCCCCTTCATTTTCTCCATGGAAATTTCACAATTATTAAACAAAGACATCAAAGGCATTAACTAAATCAACAACTCCAGATTAATCACTGCATTATGAAATTTTTGAGGCAAAACTCGTTATTCAAAACTGGGAAATTCAATACCGTTCAAACTTTTGGGGTAAGTATGATTTTTTTTAATTTTTGAAAAAAAAAAAAAAAGAAAAATCCTGCCTGTATTGCACAGAGTCACACTAAATTAATAAAATTGACAGTAAAGTCATTCACAATATCATAAAAAAAATAAGGATTTCTGAAGGATCATGTGACACTGACATCTTTGCCATCAGAAGAAATGAATTACATTTTAAAATATATTCAACTGTTATTTTGAATTGAAATAATATTCTACTGTATAATATTTTTATAATTTACGGTTTTTACTATTTTAAATGCAGCCTTGGTGAGTATAAGATACTTCTTTCATAAACATTAAGAAATCTTACTTACCTTAAACTTTTGAACAGACTTCTTTGGGCTTTTGTCTTGATTTGTTTGCCATGATTCCATGTTTATTGGATCTTTCTCATCAGGATTCATGGGTAATATAGTTTTGCACCTGGAATATGATTTCAAATTGAAGTAAAAAGCTGATTGATGGCTCATCACAAGATGAATAACCTTGGAACAAATAGTAGGCCCGGTTTATATAAAAATGTTTATAATCCATTTCTCTGTGGCAAAAATGGATGGGAATTTTACTTCTACAATACAAACATCGTGCTCAGTTAGTGTTTAAAATCATTTACAGGAGCTTTAGGTGAAAGTTTACAATACAACTTATGTTTAAAAGTTAAAAGCTCTGATCAAATTCCCACAAATGAGGCACTTTGAGAAATTCAGCCTCTTTTTTTGCAGGATTTACATGTTTGTGTTCTCACCAGCTGGACCTCCGCTTTGACTGGAAGCCACTGTATGGATGTGTGAAGGGTCCGGGACTTTGAAGTGTGAGGGGCCGGATTGTCATTGAATGGAAGTTGTGTAATTACAGGGAACTGGTCTGAAAGAAGTCAGAGGGAAGAGTGTATGTGTCTCAGAAATATTTGCCCTCTTCGTTATAAATCGGTTCAGTGTGACCCGTAAAGGGCATTATGTCGAAAATGATTGCTTTTACACACGTGACCCCTCACATTCATTACTCGCAGGCTGTCAACACCCTCTTTTCTTTTTGGGGTCAGTGAATGTGTAAGTTACTTAACTAAATGACTTTAGACTTGAGAATAGTGTATTAGAGGCTATCTGTTACTAAAAAGCTTACATTATCGTAATCGATCTATGCATGGGACACTAGTCCTTAATAATTTACTACCAGGTGGGAGGGTGATGGATTGGACTTGGAAGAGTAAAATACAGCCACTGGTTGTGTAGACAGCTCAAGGCCATTGTTAAGTGCCATTCATTAATTAAAAGCACAAGCTGGGGTCAAAGGTCATATCCTCTCTGGTGGTTTGACGCCACGGCCATAGCCAGTCTGACGCTCGGCTAATAAGGTCTGCTTGACTTGTTTGGTCTGAGGGGGTTTGGAGATCAGGGTTTGACGGAGCTTCAAAGACTAAACACATAAACACCATCCCAGCGGTACGCTTTTCACCAAAACAAGTTGAGCTTGAGTAATAGAATGAGACCCAATTTAGGGCTTTAGATTAAGGTAGCTCAGAAAGATTATGTAAGATGTTAGGGAGGAGGGGTCACAGCGGAATGAGCAAACTCAGCTTCAAATGGAAGCGTTTAGTGCTGTTTGATAATGTTAAAAATTCCCATTTAACTCATATTTTGATTGCTGTCCATTTAAGTGTGTTGATTTCGTGCAAATGCTTATTTAAAAATGATGCAATAGAACACTTAACACAATATGTTGTATAAATAATATTTATTGCGCTAATAGTACGAGATGCTGAGAAAGCAGTGAGATGGGAGGCAAAATCTTCCATCTGACACATCACATAGATTATGATTAAAAATACAGAAAAAATTCTCTATTAATTGCAGTTAATTTGATTTACTGCGTTTTGTTTAGTATTGTTATCTAAAACTATTAAAAAACTGAAATAAAATATAATTATTAGAATTATTGGTATTCTGTGGAACATTACTAAAACTGAAATGAAAAATCAATGAAAGCTAAATATAAATATTTAATAAAAGCAAAAACAAATAAAAATGTTACTAACATTATTTTTACGTTTAAATTTTTAAATTCTTTTTAAATTATTATTTTATTTAAAAGGTTACATTTTATTTATTTATTTATTCTTATTCTTCTTTTTTCATTATTTAAATTGGTTTCTGGCTACATTTACTTGTGCCATTCTGAGATCCAAAAGAGTTTGGCATCATTGATGTCAATATGGTGTCATGCATTTTGATCCATATTTGATTACATGAAAATGCAAATGAACTGTTCTAGCAGCATCTCCAGTCAGTAGTCTTGATTGACTGATTAACAGGTGAATATGATTGTTAAACAGGTGAAAGTGTAAATCTGTTTCCACGGGCCTGATGGTTTGTTTCCAGTTGTTAGCTGTGGAGCTAATGCTCTCAATGTAACGTCATGTTTGACAGAGCGGGCTGCTGTCCACAGCTGTCCTCAGAATGAAATAAGCCACTCATAGACAGAGCGGTGTGTCTGTCATGCTTAGCGTGGGACCAGGGCGTGGGAAAGCACACAGGGTGTGTGTCCTGAAAGCGCCCCATGCTATAGCATGTTGTTAGCAGCTAGTTTAGAGGTCAACACGTGTTTGGCACCAAACGTGACAAGCAAATCAAACATTTAGGAAAAGGGACATCCATTTTTGGTTTTGAACTTGATTCCTGTCTTGATTCCTTGTTGCAAAATAACAAGTACTTAATCTCAACTGAATGGTGAACATACTATATGAGCATAAATGCAGTGACTTCACCTCTTCAAACGTGTTTGTGGATGTTTGTGTTGTAGAAGTCCACGTCAGCAGCTGATACACATGTACAAGTGTGCACGAACACACACACACACACACACACACACACACACACACACACACACACACACACAAACACACACACACACACACACACACACACACACACACACACTCCAATAGCGTTTAGACGTGTCAACAGAGCACGTGAGGGGGAGCGAGATGACAAGTTGTGAATAATGATGGTTTACGAGGGAAAAAATGGCACACTCTTTAGCTGAAGAGGCCATAAATTAAAAGACATTAAGGGCCTTTGAAGTGTGGAAAGCCAATGCTGTGCTCGTTCAATCCCAACACTGAGGTATCAAGGGCTGTTTTTTTACCTGTCACAGTTTGGACGCCTCAAACGTGAACTTGTTCTCTCTTGTTTAGAGTTCTTGTCTCATTTTGTGGAAACTGAAAGGGCTAAAAATCAAGAAGAGAGCTGAAGTACACTGCTTTTTCACCAGACATTGGGTATGTTTGGAATCGCATACTGTTCTGCCAGTGCAATTGTGCAGTATGTATACTGTGCAATGTGTGCAAATTGGTAAACTACCAGTCAAATGTCTGAGGTTTTTAAAAAAAGAATGCTTTTATTCAGTAAGGATGCATTAAATTGATCAAAAATTAACATTACAATATAACAAAAAGATTTCTATTTCAAATCAATGCTGTTCTTTTGAATTTTATATTCACCAAATAATCCTGGAAAAAAAGAGAAAAGAATGCATCACTGTTTCCACAAAAATATTAAGCAGCACAATTTTTTTCAACATTGATAATAATAAGAAATGTTACTTGAGCTCCAATGATTTCTGAAGGATCATGTGACACTGAAGACTGGAATAAGGATGCTAATAATTATGCTTTGCGTTACAGAATTAAATGACATTTTAAAATATATTTAAATAGAAAACTTTTTGCAGACTGTATACATGAGATAGCTGCATATAGACTTCCTATATTTGCCAAAACAGAATACAAATATTGTACACTGTGTGGAAAACTGTATCCCATAATGCACTGTTTATCATATTATTTCTGCAGCATTTAACATAGGGAGATCATTTGACCACATTGTAGCATATTATAATTTGAAATGTTTACTGTTTCATAATGCATATACTTTCACATGCACTAAAAATAAGTGTAGAAGCAATCGTCACTCAGAAATTGTTAATAAATCTCACAATTAATTAAAGTAGAAAAACAGATATTGTATTTTCTTGTAAACCATACTATAAATAATCTGTTTTAGATTTTTTTTAAACAGTCTAATACTGTATTTCTAAAAATACACTAGTCAGGATAATATACAGTAAGCAGCATGCTAGTATTTCATTCTGAATATAGCCTGTGTATTATAAATGGCATGCTTTAAGTTTGATTTATTATGATTATGATTTAATATGGACTCAAGTTATTGATAAGCTCATAATACTGACAAAGTGAATTTCTACACTGTGTCACTGTATAAACTACCCAGGGTTGTCTGCATTGATGGAGCTTGAATGTGCTGGTCGTACCCTCAGCTAAGAATGCTGCCTATGCTAATGTGCATTTAACAGGTCATTAGCTATCACCTGATGCTCCTCTGGGTTCTGGGTAAAGAGAGAGGTATTTAAAGTAGTGATCTACAATACAGTTTGGGCTTCAGGTTACCAGCCTGGCCTGAATGCGGACAACCCAAGGTCCTTGGGGACGCTACGCGACCCAATTTGACAGATGTGTTGAATCATGTCTATGCATGACTATGCCTCACATTGCCATTTGAATGCTCAGGCCCTCTTTTAGCTAGTCATTGGCACTGACAATACTGAGTGTCAGCAGATATCTGTGAACTCAAGTTATTTCGTTCATGGTCATTTCAACTGGATTTGGCAGATGAGTGTTGCGTACAGCTGTCTAGTATGAGTGGCTGCTACAAACTAAGCAAGGGGTGTAAATACTCCCGTTTGAAACCTTATCAGGCCACAAATACAGCTCTCAAAGGACGAATCTGTCTTCCTTGGCCCAAGTCCATTTACACAGACAGACAGTGCTTCTGGTGTCTGACTGGGGTTTGATTCTTATGTCCAGAGTCTTTACTGAAGTTAACTTAAAGGATAACTGTTTTCAATGCTGAATATAATTACATATGTCTCTTAATCAGCAAATGAACCTGTTAGAATGATTTCCGAAGGACCATGTGACACTAAAGACTGGAGTAATGCTGCTGAAAATTCAGCCTTGCATCACAGGAAAAAAATTACATCTTAAAATATATCCAAATAGAAAATGGTTAGTATTTCATAATTACTGTGTTTTAGATCAAATAAATGCAGCCTACAAGCATAAGAGACGTCTTTCAAAATAATCTTGTGGCGATTCTATGGGGTTTGATTCTTGTGTCCAGTTCACTGAAATTATCTTATATTCCTTCAGGCATTGAATATTAACTGTAGAAAGGAATATTTGGCAGCATATTCTATAATAAATATGGCTTACAGTGTGCACCTGAGAGACTGGAAGAGAAAGAGAAATTCACATACCTGCACGCACAAACATACTCAAAGCCAACCAACAAGACTTCTCCATTACTAATTCACTCCTCGGCAGGATTTCCAGACAACCAGCAGTCGCCTTCTCGCTCTTTTTTCTGTTTTATCAACTATTCCTTTTGCTGGAATCCTCTTGAGGGAAAGACAGACGGCAAAGATAGAAAGCAAAAGTCGGAAAGGAAGGAGAGTGTTGCTTTTTTTCAATTTATGCATTATGCCTTGGTTCTCCACACAGGTCTGGAAAAAACTCCAAAGAGTTTTCCAAATCCATCTCCAAAAATATTCTTTCTGATTTTCAACTTATGCCAAACAGGCATTTTAATGAGTTGTACAAGTTTGCATCTAAAGCAAATAAATAAACAAACTAAATGCCATCAGAAAACATTTTATTTTTGAACAAATTAACAGAATTTCTTCTTAAACATGATTAAATATTGACTTTTTAAATTTTGAATATATTTTATTTGGTTATATAATTTATTTGAGTTAATAATTATTTAAAAAAAAATTAGGTAACACTTTACAGTAAGGTTCATGAACATAAATGAATAAACAGAGTCATAAATGTATTGTTTATTGTTAATTCATGTTAGTTATCACATTTACTAATGTTAACAAATGTCACCTTATTGTAAAGTGTTACCCTTTTTTATTTAAATTTTATCTTAAAAATCTGCATTTCTACATAAATTTAGTGAATATATATATTAAAAATAATAAAATTTAGAAATATATATCACTTTGTTTATGTAAAATGGAGAAATAACAAAACAGCATGTTCATTATGTATTTATTCTAATGTGGTAATGCTTTATTTTGATTAAAAGAAAGGTAAAGTTTTAGCCTATCTGCCTGCAGTACCTTCCCTCACCTAATGAAGATTTACACGAGAAATCCATCTTATTTTAAAGAAATGGGAACAGATAGAAAACTATACTTTTGTTGTCCCCTGTCATCAGGTCAGTGGGTCAGACTTTAGTTTGGTGGCTGCCTCGGGCAATAACACTACACATAGCACATTCAAAACAACAAAGCTCCTGTAAGTGTGTCACGCCGAGAGAAACATTAACAGGTCTTCATGTGAGCGGGACAAATGCCAATTAAAGGCTTTGATTAGCGAGGACTGACCGCAGGACATCTGCCTCAAATGATTCTCTGTGAATGCCTCGGGCTCCTGTGGATGTTTCTCATGTAAATAACAACAGCACATAACAGCAGGGAACACACACACATACCGCCTTCAAACTCGTATTAAACTCATTCAGTGTGTGTTTGTGTGTATTCATATTGCTATGGCATGTCATCTTTTAACAGACAAAAAGGGGGCTTTCTTTCTTTCTTG